>JAODOY010032392.1:0-21951 GCA_025399855.1 Forbesichthys papilliferus | reverse complement strand
TAATTAAATAAATAAATGTAGAAATGCACAAATAAATAAATACATGTAAAAATACAGAAATAGCCTTTTTTTATACAAAAATTTAATAATTTTTTCAATTATTTTTATATTTATTAAATTATACTTTTATTTATTTATTTATACTTTTTATATATGTATTTATTTTTTATAATGGCAGTCCTGGTCCTCCATAGAAGTCAAGCCTGCTGATGTGCCCCTAAGCCAAGCCAGGTGTAGAGCTTTGAATAATTATAATGTTTTTGCATTTGAACTCTTGTTACTTTGTTTTCTAATGTTTATGTTGGTCAAACCAAACTGTCTTTACTGTGGACTTTCTCAACTATTCAAGAAATAATTGTATACTAATGCTTAAATTATGAACTATAAAGCAATTTAAAATGTTTATTTTGTCATTTTGTACCTGCTACGGGAAGCTGTGTACATTCAGTTAATCTCCCTGCCATTCCTTTTTCACAGCAAAGAACAGATGTACGACTCAGCGAGATGCTTGAGGTATTTGTGATAACACACACACAGTTTATTTAATGTGCTAGAGGTCAAATATCAATCAGTGCAGGCTCTGAATTATTAGCCTACGCCATTGTTTGATATTCAGTAGTCATATTTTCTGTTTATGAATCTTACTGTTGCTGCTGTGAGTACACTGCAAATTGGATTTAACTCCAGCTGATTTAAATCCTCTGATATGAACAGTATCTAGCAGCATAGCTCTTTACAAGCATTTCACAGGATATTGTATCTGGACAGATAAGGCACGGCTCGACTCAAAGCAAACAAAAACCCTGCTGTTTGTGACACAGCAGCCAAAAACATGCTGGAAAATGTTGGAATCTGCATGGCCGTCCATTATTTCTCCTGTAATACGGTTACGGTGTGACCTCAAAGTGAGTGTCAAACTGCAGCAACAACTGTTCTAGGGTCATAGATCACTCCCATGTCTGCTTGTAGGAGGAAGACTATCCGGGTGCAATCCAGCTATGTTTGGAATGTCAGAAAGCCGCCAGCACCTTCAAACACTACGGCTGCATCAGGTAACATAGCTGTATTAATAGACACTGTGTTTTAAACGTGCTGCTGGCTTGAGTATTCAATTCTATTATTGCAGCGTGAGGTGGTGACTTCTTTGATGCTTGTCAAAGTGGAACGCTTTTGCGGTTTAAACGAATTGTAAATTGAAGTTGAAATGGCAGCGCTTATTCATATTTTGTCAACTATGAAAAGCAAATATAACATGATTAAAACATGTTTTATTTACCCCCACAATCTGTGCTTTCAGGCTGAATGCATTATACTGGAAAGAAGAAGTTATTGGTGTCCATTTTGAGAGCACTTTGTGAATGTGTTTTTAATGTAGCATTAGGAATAGTAGTGAAATATTCAAGTGTGTCTACTTGGCCTTGTAGCATTCCTCTCTTTTCATAAAATGTTCCTCTTTGAAAATGTTTTTGGTTCAGCTTGGCCCGGTGGGAATGGATTTTCCAACCCATTACTGCTAGTACATCTTGAAACTCGAACAGACGGACAAGTACTTTAATGAACGTGCACACACACACACACACACACACACACACACACACACACTGACAGGTAGGCAGGAAAATGCCATCCAAGATGATATAATGTCAAATACAGATCAACAATGAGGCAAAGGCACACACACACACACATCCACAAACGTACATTATGCACACACACATCCACACACACGCACACACACACACATTCACACACGTACAGTATGCACACACACATCCGTACACACACACACATCCACACACGTACAGTATGCACACCGACATCCACATACATACGCATACACACGTACGCACGCCCACACACATGCACACACGTACAGTATGCACACACACATCCACACACACGTATGCCCACACACGCAGGCACGTGCACACACACACACGTACACACACACATATCCACACACGTACAGTATGCACACACACATCCACACACATACGCACGCACACACACATGCACACACGTACAGTATGCACACACACATCCACACACACGTATGCCCACACACGTACGCACGCACGCACACACACATGCACACACATGCACGCGCGCACACACGTACGTACCCACGCACACACACGTATGCACATCCACACGCGCACGCACACACACACGTACGCACATCCACACGTACGTACGCACGCACGCACACACACACATCCACACACGCACGCACACACACACACACATCCCAACACGTATGCACACACACACACATCCACACACTTACGTACCCACACACACATCCACGCACGTATGCACACACACATCCACACACGTATGCACACACACACACATCCACACACGTATGCACACACAAACACATCCACACACGTATGCACACACACACACATCCACACACGTATGCACACACACACACATCCACACACGTACGCGCGCACAGGGAGGTAAACAAATATCCAGAAGGGGACTAAGCATAGGTGAGCTGATCTCCAGTCAATAGCATGACGTCAGTGGCACTTATCTTGGCAATGCTCATACACAGCAGTCCCAACGCAGCCGACTAGCTACCGTGGAGACATTACAAGTACATTGCAGTTCCAAGGCTCCAGTCACTTGACCACATGTGAAACCCATTCTGTCTTCCAGGCGCCCTACCTGGCTGTCTCTGTCTGTCACAATACTTCTGCATTTACGCCTTCCCCCGACTCTCTCCCTGTCACATTGTCTCCCTCCCTTTTCAATGTTCCACCGTGCTCTGCTCGTGTCACCAGCTTATTTCCTCTCAATTTCCTGCTGCGCTCACTCCGGCTGCCTGACACTTTCATCTCTGACCTCTGCTTAATGCAGCCTTTTTGGGGAGTTGCTGTGGCATTTTGAAAGCAGGCTACAAAACACAACGGTTTCTTTGTTGGAGGAGTGAGCGGGACAAAGACAACGTATTCTGTTTTTGTTTTTGTTTTTCGGCCTAATTGGCCTCAAACAGATAGTGTTGCCAGGCTCCTGTGTGTATTGATTAGGGAGGCTCCGAGCCACTTCCTCTCCCTGTTCAGAAAGAACACAGTTTGAGGACATTGACGCACACTACCTTTTCCCTGCTTTTGCCTTTTATTTTATTTCTGCCATGTTCCTTGTGATGTTCTTTATAGTCTTGCATTATTTATGTACACAGAAACAATTACACTATATTTTGTCCAATCCTAATGTGGTGCCCTCTAGAGTATAACAGAAAGATGTGTCTCATATATACAGTACAGTATGTATTGTATGTATAGTAGCTGATAGACAGTGATGGTGTGGTTAATAAGCTTAGATGTTAATCCTAAATTATGCGGTCATACAAACTACAGAAACTGTCTCATAATACCTTCTTCTAGTAAGATAGATAATCTTCTTATTACATCTAGATAGAATACTTTCTTTTGAGCGTGCACAAGAGCATCCATCCATCCAGCCAACGTGACTAAAGCATTAAAGGCACGGTCAGTCATTCTTGCTAACTTTGGTTTCAAATCCAAACCGTATTGCTTTTGCGGTCCTCTGGCGCCACCTCACACATCGACATGCATTGTGTAGCAAAGTGTACAGTAGTACACTTCACCGGCTTTGTTGATGTGAGTGGTGTTCGCCACTTTGTTTATGATGAGCCAGGGCTATGTATAAGTATCAGAATATTTTGTCAACATGCACAGAGAACGGTAAAATTAGGTAGGATTTTTACAAAATGTGCATTAGCATACAATTAGTTTGCAATAGCTAACTTTACCTTTAAATGAGTCAGGCGTTGCTAAGCAGCATTAATCATACCAAAGCCCCACAAGCATTAGAACTAGTTTTACAACACATGCTAATGTGGTATGCTAATGTGGTTACGTATTTGAATAAGAAACGGGGAATAAGTCAGCACTGAAAAAATGAGGTATGAAAACAGCCAACACAAAATAGCCACAAAACAAAATGGTACAGTATGCTCATTTGACGGCTAAAGCAGAGAGACGGTAAGGCAGAAATGTCTGTGTGAGCTCGATAGCTTGTGGCATGCTAGTCACTGTGGCCTGCCTATACATAACGTGTAAACATGCACAGGTTGTTCTCAATTAAATGGGGATTAACATTAGAATGGATAGACAATGCGTGGATATGCATGGTTGGTGTTTTTCCCACCTGGCTTCCTTCCAGGTATTTCCTTGTTCAGTACACTCACACACATCATATGAATAAACATACATAGAAGCACAGTAAGTCATACTATCCATAGCCAATCACCATTGGTTACACTGAGCACAAAGCGTTGATCTCACTTGGTTGTGATGGTGATGCCAATGATCCCCCGTGCCACTCTAAATCTTCCCCGCCATCACAAATCATTGTGCAGCGTTTGCATTGTGGTAAATTTGATGAACCCCAATTACCCTGTGATCACGCTGTAGCTACCTGTAGCATATTCAAGCACACAGTGAGGTTCAGTCATTTGTATGCTTCATAACATCTAGACCTGCCCTTTATTTCTGCCCGTCTCACCATCCGTTTTCCAAAATGCAGCCTTGCCTCGCTGAGCAGCATGCACACATTTAGCCTCACGCCCTGGCCACGTCTAGTGTCACGATGCGACAGCTTAGGGCTTCATAGCATCCGTGCCAGGCTCTTACACCCCGAGCCTGCCGCGGAGATGAACTGCGAGGAGGTAAACTGCAGTGTCAAATGCAATATAAACCAGGTCTTCCCCACAGCGTCCCCTCAGAATACTATACGGCACACCGACTGGATTATGTTGTAATACCGGCAGCCTTCGAGTTCATGCAGTATGGCTTGCAGGTTTTCCCATTGAGTTACCTTGGACAGTTACCTTGACTGGAACGGCCCACAGTTAGGACTGCGATATGTGAATGCTTCAAGCTAGTCATCGCCACTTCTACGTAAGTGTGATTACGCCAGAGGTTGCGTCAGGTGACAGCCGTCAGCAGCACCGAGGTATATGTACTTAAAAGGAAAGGTACGGCATCAAAGGCATTGTTACACGACAGTGACTGATTTGACAGACAAGTGTTCTTCAAAGGCATTTAATATGCAGTACACAAGAATGAAAGCATGAAACGGAAAAGAGCGCTAATAAGATGAGTACTTTGTGGAATGTCTTGTGTAGGCGACTGCATCTTGACAGCGTGGTCGAAACTAGAAAATGTACATCTTAGTGAAGTAATTGCCGCGGATTGGTAGCTAAGCGACAGAGTGGCGAACATATATTTTTACCATGGACAGGTGCAAAATAAATAGCTAATTCTGAACAAATCCTCTTCTTCTTCTTCTTCTTCTTCAAAGCCTCCTCTTCCTCCAGCTTCAGAAATCCTTTCGCCACCGGCCTCCAGGTAGAGGTGGCGGAGGCAAATGTGCCCCGTCCAGGGAAAATGCCACCGCGTCGGCCCTGTCTTGGTTGTTGTTGTTAATCTCCTTCCTCTCTTGCCAAATGCGTCCCTCTGCTGCTCTTCACGTCTGCTGCCTTGCCCTACCGCACCCTAGACGTGTCTCTCTGCCCTCTCTGTCTCCTTCCTGTGGCGTTTTGCCTGCCAAAGGGCTGTTGTTGTTTTTTTATGTCTCCCCCCCCAACCGCTCTTTAAAGGGGGTTTTCCCTTTTAGTTTACCATTCTCCTCTTCCCTGCCTTCACCCTGCCAGGTGGTGTATTGACACCTGACCCTTCTCTAGGTGGGTGTGAACACTGTTTTGCACCACATGATTAACCATGTGATCTTGTGAAGTGTATCTGCCGGGTGTTATGATACGCTATGATTCCAAAAATGCTGTGGCAGGGCGGCATGTGTGATACTGTATAACAGGGTTTAGATATTACGTTTTGCCATTCACACAATGTCTTGATATGCACACATTCTCTAGTAAAACATCTTCTGAGCATCTTTTGTAATTATACATGTGGGCCAATCCAGCTAATTAAATAGGTGTCAAGTAGGACCAAATATAATTGTTATAATATGTCTGGAGTGGGTGCAGAAACAGCAGCCTCATAGACAACACGCATAACAAAAGACTGAACAAAACCATAATGGTAATGCCTTACCACATTAGACCAGTACTGCCTAATATGCGTCATCTTCAGGTGCTTCAATAGGCGACATTTACTCAAGAGTTGTACTCTGGGGGGGGGGGGGGGAGATACCCATGCTGCACTGTGCCATGTCACGGGGGACACATACCATACAGTAAGAAGAATACAAAAAGCCACTGCGTCAATGCGACACTTTTATTACTGTAGTCATAAGGCTCATCATGGCATGAGGTTAATTGTTTGAGGAGTCGAATCACGAGAGAACACCCTAAATGTGTGTGGACATTAGCTTTAAGATCTCAAGACCATGGATGTGTGCTCTAAACCAGAGAGTTCCTTCACCACGTTCAAACTTGACCCATCTAAGCCAGTCTTGGCAAAGGGGAGGGGGGGGGAGGAGGATGCATTCCACCTTTATTTAAGAGGGAACCCCTACTGAAGTGCTAAGGCCCTGCAGGAACAGATGGAGCGTTCACCCTCTCCTGTCTGCTTATGCATGCCGTGTGATCACTGAGGCCTGCCAGTGTGCAGGAGGGAGCTGCTAGTGCACAGACGATCGTGGCTCGATGCAGCAATACGTCTTTTCTGTCTCCCATCGCTCATTCACTAACCGCCACAATCTTCCATCTATGGCTTTGAACCCCCCCCCCCCCCCCACTCCACCTCCCACGCACAGCCTCACGTGCACAGAAGCAGAGCGGGGGGTTTTGTGCGTCGGTTATTCCTCTCTGAAAAGAGTGCTCAATGTTCTATTTTTTTAAAAAATTTTTATTGCTCAGAAAGCGTTTCTCAGGGAAATGCGCACATGGACATGTGGTCTCATAATGATGTAAGTCAATGCTTGACTTGTGAGAGACAACATTAATGGTCAAGTAGTAGGCCTACGTTGTTACACTGTTGCACACTTTTATTAGGCAATGTTAATACGATAACTATCTCCTGGTTAATGGGATGCCAACATCTGCTCTGTGACAGTAATTCATGCCAACAATGTCAATAATGTTTCAGTCTGCTGCTCTTGCAGTGATTGTTTAATTAACTCAACAAAAGTATCTTGACAGAAAATGCAAAGACAATGGACATGGAAATTGTATAGCCATGTATAATATAATCTACAATAAATAATCTTATGTCCAAAATGCGATTGTAAATGACAAATGGAGTGATGCAGTGTTTTGTTCTTGTGTGGTCCCCTTTCACCAGTTTGCCGAATATCACCATAGTATATCTACAAAACATGGTCAAACAGGCCTAGCCCAGCTAACGTGAGACGAGCTTAAATATACCTGACCCTCCATGATTTGGTTCTTGATTGAAACCTTAACACCTTCTTTTTTTTTCTCCCAACAGTGAATTGAATTCGAAACTACAAGACACTCTTGAGCAAATAGAGGTATGTGTTTTTTAGTAGTTCTATTGACATTATTTGTGAAAGACTACATACAATCTATTTAGTCGGTGTTTAATATTTCATTCTAATCTTGTAATTTTCCAAGAACTCTCAATTTTTCTCTCCCTGTCTGGAAAATATGTGCACATGTAAAATACCTTACAGCATAGCGCACACTGCGAATAACGTCTCTTGTTTCTTTAGCGGCGTTTCGATAATAACCTGTGATCAATTCTATGCAAAGCAATTTTCACAGCGATGCTGTTGATGTGCACGAGCAGATTATTTACCCAGAGTTCTGTCACACAAGATACAGAGGATAACATCTAAACATATAAACACATGGCTTCTTTTACTGTAGCAAACGGTACAGTTCTCATAAGGGTGAGCTGCTCCGGGAGCTCTTTGTTAAAACACGCATGCATGTGGAAATCTAGATTATCTAGTCTATTCTGTTTAGCAAATGTCACCCATTAAGCTCTCAGTTTTGCAGTTAACCTTCCATTAGTGAATTTATGCACATTTTACACACATCTACCTTCTCCCACTGAAAGTGACCTGACATTTTTTTTATGAATAGAGAAAATTAGCAAAACGTGGACTTCACAAATGAACGATTTACTCTTTATAATTCACTTTATTCTATGACCTTGGCAACGCAACCTTCATCCTCCCTCTTTACAGGCCTTTTTTGTTTATATATTCCTTTCCACAGCTATTTCATTCTCTCACGTGCAAGCGCACGCACGCACACACCCACGCATGTACACACACCCACACACACATTCCCAATTGCCCGCCTTCTGCCTTCATGTAGTGTCTTCACAGCTATCCTTTAACTAAATCCCTGGTCTCAATGGTGATAATCCCCTTCCCCACCACCTATTTAACCTGTCCCTTCACCCCCTCTCCCTGGCTGCAGGAGCAGCTGGACGTGGCTCTGTCGAGGACCTGTAAGCACTTTGACGTATCACACTACACCAAGGTCCAGCTGGCCTACACCCTCCTGGGCAAGACGCAGGTCAGTCAGGTGGCTTGTCCTCAGATGTTAAGTGGAATGGCTTGTGACGTGATGCTGTGTTCTCTCTCTCGCTCCCCCCCCCCCACACATGTTCTTCATCTCTTTTGTACACAGTTTCACTCTCTCTCTCCCTCTCTCTCTGTCTCCCCCTCTCCCTCCACTGCCTATTCTTCATCATGTTTTGTACAGCCTCTCTCTTTCTCTCTCTCTCTTGCTCTCTCTCTCTCTTGCTCTGTCTCCCCCTTCCTTTCCCTGCCTATTCATATTTTTTGTACAGTCTCTCGCTCTCTCTCTCTCTCTCTCTCTCTCTCAGTGGGCGGTGTCTTATTCCCTCCAGGTCTTTCTGCCTTAGTTTATTTTTCACCCGCGCTATGTCTCCTGTCCACCCCCATATATCTGCTGTCAGACAGCCTCTGATGGATCACGGAATGTGGCCTTTCCCGCTCTCCTTTCTTGCTTTCTTCCTCTGAGACAGTCTCAGTCCTGTTGTTTCCTTCAAGTCCTGACCCATAATGGACTTAACACTGCTCTCTGCCCTTGGTTAGATACATATTCCCCGTCAGTCATGGTCCATGGGCCAACAAAATGATAAGATTCAGTCAGTTTTCTCAGAAATCTCTAAGACCACTGTGTCATTTTATTGTTTTTCACCAGTGGTACTGGATAACGCTAGGTTTTAGAGCTGAGGTCAATTAGAAGCATGCAAACAGGTTATTTATTTTGTCTACTCTACCATGTACGTTCCTTTTGAAGGAGCAGGTGTGTTAATGAGAGAGAGGTGTGCAGGTTGATCTTGCAGCAAGTGTAGTCTAAACTAAACTGCATAGGTATAGGCAGGTAAAGGCACCTTGCAATGAGTGTGTCTATGGATCTGAATTCCACACATTTTACATAGTGCTGTACGAACAGTAATGGAAAGACGGAGGAAAACTACAGCATGCACCAGACTCTTTCAGTTACTTATTTTAATAAAAGTATATCATTAATAAAGAGAAACTCTTCCACAGTGTCTACAAAACTACTACAGTTACAGTACCGTGTAGTCACTTATACATATGGCATCAATACTTTCATTTTGGATTGAAGATACTGTACATGCCTACTGTAAAGAGGGTAGAAATATTTGTCATATTGCCAGTTAATATTGACAACTCTTACAACACAGTAAAACATGTTGCCCTACTGTATATAATTACAAGGATACAGTAAAGTATTAGTGTATTACCTGAAAACATGTGTTTGGCTGTCCAGTGATTTTTCAGTTGAATGTTCCATAGCATAGGACACTTTTCCCAGTTTCAGGGAGTTCGTCTAGGCCTGTCCTGTCTGTGTTGGTACATGTCTCATAGCATCCGCTTTCACAGTTTTCAAGTCAGGTAATTGTCATGTAATTGAACGTTAACAGTTGTTGACTGGGATGATGTGATGTGTGATGCCAGACAGTGATTATAGTTGGACAAAATTGTGGATAGCAACATATTGACCTTCTGATTGGTCTGCCTATCAATCAAACTTACATGGTGATTAGAATCTATTTTGCTTGGTACCGGACTTTGACGCTGGTCTACGAAGTTGCAAGGGTAATGTAATTGTAGGGTAGATGGACAAACCCACTGCAGGGATGGCTGATGTGGTTCTGAGTAGGTGGAGTAGATCACACACAGACCACAGCATATACATAATACAGCTCTTTAATGTAGCAAGGCCATCTTCATTCACAGCACAAACAGACACCCCCTTCCCAGCTAACACACCTGAACTTAAATAGTAATCAAATGAGACCCAGCTGAATTGCAGGAGAATGTTCATAAATACATATTTCAGAAAGGTCTGTTCATTCTACATAAATACACACAAGCACACACTTTACCTTCATACACCATTGCCTAAAACATAATTCAGTCATAATTACCATCTAGCCCCAATACATAAGCCACAAACATCCCACTACACCCCCTTCCTTAATTTCACTTGGTACACTCCACGAGCCAACACACGCTGCCCAATCAGAGTGCACCTCAGAAATGGAGAGCTAATCAGTGATCAGAAAGTACACCCATGCATTAAATGCCCACTGGATCCAAGGAACATTCAAACACACAGAATAATTCAACAAATACATAAAGAAACTAACAGTGTATGGCTATATATCACGTAGTAACGTGAGGCAGATTGTAGATCTTCCTCACAGTAATGTATAATTGTCTATTTACATT
Source organism: Forbesichthys papilliferus (assembly GCA_025399855.1). NCBI lineage: Eukaryota > Metazoa > Chordata > Actinopteri > Percopsiformes > Amblyopsidae > Forbesichthys > Forbesichthys papilliferus. The sequence continues at coordinate 11,247 of JAODOY010032392.1, read as the reverse complement.
TATTTTGTCACCATGATCAGTGTTTGTCACTTGTACTCAAATACTTGAGTATTCGTGCCCATCCCTAATTGTGACCTCTGTTTATAGACATACACTTGCTGGTGTTGTATTGTGAGTATTAGGAAATTGTTGTCTTTCATCCATCATTGCCACATTGTTGTAAGAGATACTGTTAAAACCTGAAAACAGTGCACATTATATCTTGTATTTTTTTGTAGTTCATGCATTTTTATGTAGGGCTGTCCCAGATATCATCACAGGCTTCGAATTCTCATTTGTACAGTATTTCCAAACAAGTGTTTAAATACTGGTTCTCAAAACTCCATTAAAAACATGTTTCATAACCTGTTTACAATCCCAGCGGGCAGTAGGCACTGTTTGCAGGCTTTCAATAGGCTATGTCTACATGACTGTAGGCTACAATAGCAACCATCAATCAATGCCCGTTTTGTCAGACCACCGACATACTGTACTTCAAATGTTGTACTCTAGTTTGACCCTAGCCAGGCGCCGCCCGACTAATTGCTCTCAGTTCAACATCTTTTCGCTGAGATAACAATCTGGAAACCCTGTTTGCATTAGCGTTCGCACAGGCACACTGCTGGCAGCCTGATCAGGGTGTGTTAGTTAGATGACGTTGAAGTCAAGCGTGTTTCAAAACGGTGGTAGATCTGTAGGAGGCGATCGAAACAATTGTAGCAATGCCGATTGGTTCAGCGCTGTACAATCGTTTAAAAATTAACCAGAGGTCTACGCAAAGTAGGAGCAAAACTACTGCGAACCCTTTACACCAGACTAGTTTGACGCTAGGCTAGATCTCAAAATAGCTGCTCCATGCTGCAATGATTCGACTGACTTATCAGTTCAACCAATAGGAGCTGTGTAGAAACTGCATTAGCCAATGACAGTCCATGTTTAAAGAAGAGCCTGTCTCTCTGCTAGACCAATATAGATTAAACCAAATTGATTACGCTACTGCAGCGAATAGAACTCCGAACTGAGAAACTACTAGTCACAGGGCAAATTTGCATACATATGATATTCAAATCACAACATTTTATACCGAATATCTACTTACAGTATCAAACAAATATGCGAATACTCGAGTATTCTGGGCCAGCCCTAATTTTATGCATAAATAAATCTAAACATATTTTTAAAAAATCGAACTAATTGAATAATTGTAATAATATGATAACTAATCAGTTATCAAAATAAACATTAGTTTTAGCCATAGTTTGTGATTGTGTATCATGATCATCATTAACAGGACGGACGAAAGCGAAAGCATTTGCCAAGAATGTTTTCATTAATCAATGACACTATGGTGTAGTGTTTCAAAACAAATCTACTTACAAATGATGTTGGTGGTGAAGAGATGTAAAGTAACTGTGCACTTTTATGTCTGGACTCATAAATTCAAACAGAGCAAGAACCTTGATCAATGTGATCACAACACACTGTATTTATTTGCATAGTATCATTAAGGAATACATCTGGCATTGTATTTGTTAAATAAAGGGTTGTGGAAAAATAGGAATTGCAAACAAGATGTTCACTGAGCTTCTAATCATTCCACCTCAAAACATGCCACATCAGCTGCATACTTCCATTATTGGAAACCTTAGTTAATGCTGATGTGAATTATGTATGAGTTATGCCTCTTCAGAATGGACGGTCATGCTTGAAGTGAAGACTGCGTCATCAAGCTTGTTGAATGTGAATAAGTGAGTGTGTATTTCCCCTGTAGATAATTTGCTTTTTAAAAACCCGGTGTGGACCGACTGTTGTCAAAACAACTCATGTAGACAAGGGGACGCTGTAAACTGTTTGTTGTGTTCCCTTCTCTGTTTTGTTTTTATTGCTGAACTATTGTGATGACTTCTTATTGCAGAATTTGACCCAAACAGTTTGTTGTTGTGTTGTCCTTTTTGGTTTTAGAGATGTTCAACACGTCATAAGAAACTGCTTCTTCATACAGTATGGCTTATGTATTTTCTGCAGATGAACATTAGCTTTTTACACAGTCTAATGTCCTGGCTCAAATCCAATCAGACTAATAACTCTGCAAGATCTTATCAATTATAAACATATTTTAGAATTACTTTTATTTTGTATGATAAATAAAAAGCTGGTTAATTATTTAATACTATCAGTATTTTGTTCACCTGACACATAGCCAAGACGCTAAAGGTATATTTGTAAATCAAGATGGATGCAATGTGGAATTTATATTCAATAAGGTTGTCCGTGGAGTATATCCATATCATTAGGCTGTAATATTTTCAAAGAAAAAGTAATTCAGTACTGTATATGCTCCTGTGCCATGTGCTGACAATGGACTTATGGATTTATTTTGTTTGGTCACTGTTGTTTTGATGGTATGTTTCCGCCCCTTTAACCTGAGGATGATGCTTGATGTTAAAACTATTTAGTGTATTGTTTTAAATGCCTCACATTTATAGGTGATGATTTTCAAGAGGGAATTGTTGTCCACAAATGGGCTGTTTGTCTGTTCTAAATGCTAATATTTGGAAAATGATTGCTGCAGTTCCCCATTTAAAAATCATTATGCCAAACATTTAAGTGTATTTTCTAAGCTAACATGCTATTTAGTACAATATTGGAATGGTGTTTTACACAAACGGCTCCCACACGGATGTTTGCTTTGTGATTTCCCGGTGTGTCCTTCTGAGGCAAATGCCGGACCATTGTCTGTGTTCTCTGCCCATATGTCACGTATTCCCCCTTAACAATGCGCCTGCCTCCGTCCTGCAGACGGCAATGGACCAGCTCCACATGCACTTCACCCAGGCCATCCACAACACCGTGTTCCAGGTGGTGCTGGGATACGTGGAGCTGTGTGCCGGCAACGCAGATACAAAGTTCCAGAAGATGCAGTACAAAGACCTCTGCACGGTAAGTTCACGCACCATGACACAGCAGCTAGCCGGATGTGTGTGACCCAGCCTTTTTGTTTTGTGCGATGAGAAGGCTTCTGTTGCAACCTGCTATTGTTGTGCCATGCACCAGCAAGTGGTTTCTCCTGTTTGGCTCTTTACTTTCTGTACTTTTTTCAGTCCAATCTCTTTCCTGCCATTAACCTGTTCCCTTTTTCCTAACCCTTCCCTTGTCCCTCTCTTTTTTAACCATTAATGTCCATAATGTGTTTTGCTGGGCTTAGTGGCCAGTGTATCAGAGGCCAGGGGCCATTGTCACTCTGAAATGGTTGTCTCTGCATCAACAACATTAATCAGCATCAGTCTGCCTTCCATGCTGTACAGCTGTGTTGATATAGCATGTGTATGTGTGTTATTCAGTAGTTCCGTCTCATCCATTTGCGGCAGCACAGGATTATAAGGAATGATAAATGTACATAGATTACATACGCTTATTTTCAAATGTATGTTCTTGAGTTATTAATAGCCAATGAGAATGAAAGACCACTATAACTGTGCAATAATGGTAAGTTGTAAGAAGAAGGATAAAGCCCACCCAAGAATCATTTTGGTGAAAGACAGGTCTGTGCATAATTTGCTATATAACACATGGAGAAATACACATTTCTCATGTAGAGGTTTAGTGGCTATATAGAGTGGTTATTATGCACATGCACAGACCCTGGATTTGTTTTCCTTTAAGTAGTCATCTTCTTTGCCAAGTTTGGTAAAGTCGTCCTGTCTGTCACAAATGATTGTTTCTACCATAGCTGAAGAGACATTCTCAAAGCTGGCGGAATACTTCACATGAATGCATTTTCAGTGCAAATGTGTGCCTCTGTTGTGTCCAGCCCGTCAAGCAAATATACCGCGGTAGTCACGGCAATGTGCATTTCATAAGTGGAGGTGACATCTTAACAAAGATAGAGCAACACCTCACATGGGAGGAAGGGTGGGATTTAGTGAAAACACAATAACTTAGTATATATATGAATTAATACAAACTTTATGTTAATATTCATCATTTAATGGTGTTTTCATGTGCTTGTTAAACTAAATGCTGATCCCTTTCTCCGTGAGTAGGAACATAACCAAAGTTCAACAAAGAATATAAACAAAGATCTGAACACCACTCTCAACAACAAAGCTGTATGGTACAATGCTTTGCTTCACAATGCATTTCAATGTGTGAGGCGGTGCCGCAGAGGGATTTTGATTTGAGCTCGAAGTCTGCAAGCGTTCTGGAGAATTACTAACCCTGCCGTTCTACTTTTACTGTTTGACTGACTTCCACATGGGGCCTTCGTTAGGTGGGATTTACAGGTAAATCCAATAGAGCTGATACAGTATGGCTGCCATTGTAACCATTGTAATACACGTTTACATTTGTTGCATTGCACACTGCAGTCTTATGGTGTTTTACTGGCAGGAATATAAAAAAAAAAATATATATATATAATAGTTCATTTAATGTGTTTTTTCTTTTGTTGACCTTCTGACATTTAAAGCTTTTTTCCTTTTGTTGTTGTTAACATGTAACCAATATCTGCACTGTTTGGAAAAGAAAGACAACAAACGACAGATAATTTATTCCCAAGGTTTACTGACCCATAATCATCTGGGTCACTCTTTTGTACAACATCCCATTGTATTGATATAGAGAGTTAAGTGCTAGTTCTCTCAAAGGCTATATCATAGTTAGCAGTGTTCTGGCATTCAGCAACTTTTCAATACTTGCATTTACTATGCATTTCCATTAACTGTTTGTATAGCCACCAACTCCCTTGTGAAACGAGCTCAACCAACCAGTTTCTTGCACAGATGGATAGTAAATAGGATTGAGCCCCTCATACTCAGAAAGCGCCTTCTGATGTTTAGTCACAGTACAGAGAGGGCAGCAACTAGGGTTCTCTCAGTGTGTCCATGCAAGACGCAAGGCTTTGTCTCGCAAGGTCTCAGGTGGCTGTGGCTGTACTCGTGCAAGGCACAATAGGCTCAGCCTCACACCGGGATTATAGAAGGTTAGGTTGGTTTTTGCTCTGAGCACCGTGGCTCTTGGGCGTCCCTTCTGGTTCAGCATTGAACACATATCTTCCCAGACACCTACTGTACCCTGTAATGAATCAATGCACATGTCTGTCTCCTCTACAACATGTTGGTGCGTAATCAGATGGCAATCAGTACATTGAGAAGTTTATATTATCGTCTGAAGCTATTTGTTTTACAAAACGGCCAGCTCCTATTAAATTACCACCCATTATATCGGCATGTTGCTAATAATTCTATATTTTGTTTAAGAATAAACAGTCATTCTTGCTAACTTCTAGCTCAAATCAAAACAGTATCGCTCCGCAGTGGCATATCACACGTCAAAATGCACTGTGAAGCAAAGCGTAGCGCTATACTGTAGCTTTGTTTATGTGAGTGGTGTTTGCCACTTTGTTTGTGTTCCTGTGGAGCCAGGGCTGTGTAGAAGTATCAGATCATTTTTTCAACACGCACAGAGAAATGTAAGATAGCGAAATGCCAGGAAATATTTGACAAAAAGTGTATTAACCTACGTTTAGCTTGAAATAGCTGACTATACCTTTAGGAAAGAATGAGGGCTGATTGGGAATTAAGAATAAAAAAGGTACTGTAGCCCCACATTTATTAACCCGTTTTACTATGTTTCTGTTTTTACCAATGTGTTAAAAGGTGTTGGGGTTTCAGCTATATTAAACAAAAATACTTTATACAATAACAACGTGCTTCAATACTCCATGAGTTGGACTGGAAAATCAATGTTTTCCCTTTCATGTGCTCAAATTTGTTTTCATCATGAAATTGCCATGCTGACTACAGGAATGCCCACTAGAGCTGTTGCCAGATAAATGAGTGTTAATTTCTCCATCAGCCAGCTACAACGCCATTTCACATTTTTTCAAACACGTTGGCCGTACGATACCACGGCAGCCTCCTCCGTCCCCGTCCCCCCCCCGTCCCCCCCCCCCCCCCTCCGGGGAAGGCTCATCTGGCCATGGCAACAGTTCACCTCGGATGGACACAGGCAGGCAGCACAAATGTCCTCCCTGCACTATCGTGCCAGTCATCTGCCTCCACGGTGTAATGTTGTGAGCGTGGCGCTCGCCGAGCACGCTTGGCTGCCATCAGTATCTGTCACCTCTACACAGCTGTTAAAGAGGATTGTGGCCAGTACCATCAACCAGGACCAGGCTAATGGGTTTGGACCAAACGTGCAGTTGTTGTAGAAGCTATACCGCGCGCTATATGTTGTTCTGCATTATGCTCATGGGGGGAAACGTTTGATGATGTTGTTTACCTGCCCAACATGTGGCGCGTGTCGGTAGAGAGAGGAGAACAGTTCTGCAGGCCGCCAACTTTTGCCCTGCACCGGATAATATCGCTTTGATGTGATCCTCAAACGCTACAGAATGATTCTAATAACATTGTCTATCGCGTACAAGATAAATGAAACGCATGTTGTGGAAATAAACCGAACACATCGTATCTACTGGTTGTGTTTTGTGGCAATGGCCGAGCTCAGTTATCTTTTTAAGCCATTAAGCCATTAGTTCCCTAATGGCCCCCTATCTGCTTGGTCTGCAGCAGGCTGATGCTCAGGACCCTGGCTAGTGGCCTGCCATAGGAAGTGAATGCATGTGGGTGTAAGGGATGGCTCTTCAGCACACTGTATTTTGACAGCGGAGACTTGTGTTGTGCCTTTGCTGGCGTGGCAAATTGGAGACTGCTGACTAGCAGCGGACGTGTTTGTGGTCTCCCGCAGGTTCTGTGCAGCCGGAAGGCGCGCTGTGATTGCATCTTCAGAGAAAGGGGGAGTGATTCAGCGAAATCAAGGGAACGTATGGGAAAGCTACTCTATCTTATTTGGCACTGGTCGTTTCAGAAACAAACACCGCATGTTAAATGCCTTTAGTGTGATGTGAAGGCAACGCTAGGAAAACTGGCACATGCAAAGCTAATCGCTGACTAAAAATAGAAACGGATACTTGGTTTAGGGAGGTTCTCATGAGCTCCTGCCATTGGACTCCGTCTGTCTTGGTCTGTAGCTCCGTCTGTAGAACGCTGCACTTCACTTGGAAACAGTTGAATGTTCCTGCGTAACCTTTACTGCAGGTTTGGCATATGGGCAAAGAGTAATTCACCAATATTGTGTAAACATAGGCTTAGTTTTGATCTGTGTGCACGCACGCACACACACACTAACACAGCATTCAACATCACAATAGCAATTCTGTGAAAACAGCGTATTTCTTTTCATCATATCCGGAGAATATGCATGCGCACAGATGCTCCCGCAATTCTTGTCCCCAAAACCTTCCCATTGTTTCCCTTCACCCCAGTTGCTTGGCAACATGGTGCTGTGATATGGATGGCTGCCAGATCACATGGACTGTCCAACATCCGCCTCTGCTTTGTCAGATGTAGTTCATGAACACGCCAGTGGGGTCACTGGTGCAGCACTCTGTAACGGTAATTAGGTTTGGCGGCAATTGTTAATGACGTCCTCATGCAGTGGTGTGTGTGTGTGTGTGTGTGCTTGCACTCTTGCTATGGCAGAACATTGTTAATAATAATAAAATGACACATTTAAGCTCTGATAGTAGTTGTAAAAATATAAGTAGTAATCTTTAAATTAACAAATATAGCAGCAATTTGTGTTCATATAGTTTATTGGGGTTATTGTTATACCTAGGCATGAGGCTAATAGTTAAAGCTTGAGGCAGTATTCTGACTATATTTCTATGCCATTAAGTGCGGGTAGATGGCAGCTTGCTTGCTTTCAGCTTGGCGATATGGGAATAGGTGAAAGTTTACCTCATATTGAATTTGGTGCTCATGTAAAAGATTAATTAGTAGTAAATAGTTTTTAAAAGAAGCATGGAACCTGGTGTTTTATAATTGCACATTGCCAAAAAGAAGAAATATTGGCTACTGTATGTGAAACTATTGATAGTATTGATCATCACCATTTAAAGCCAGTAGCGTCACACACACAGCAATGTACGTGACGCTTTTATTTCACCTCAAAATGATGCAGTGTAATTCAGCAATGAAATATAACATTCAAAATCGAAACCTGTTGGGGCACGGTTTGCGCACTAGAGCACCTACAGATGAGGTTGTCTGCAGCCATCTTGAGCATCAGAATGGCTGCAACACAATGTATAGCATTAAGTCAGAAACGCTCAACTTATCAGCCATGTGAACATTGTCCAACCCATCTCTGTGTTTTGAAGCCAGTCCAGTTCACTGCCATTTAATTGAGCGTAAATTAAACGTTACACCATCCTAAGCCTTACTAGAGTTTGTCAATTAACCATGGAGGCTGCCCTGCTTGACAAGGCAAAGTCCTTTCCCTGAAAGGACTGGGGAAAACTTTCTTACTGATTGCTTATGGCGAATCTTTGCTCCAAATCTGTGTTTCCACACCCTCAAATCCATTCAGGCGTACGGTATCTTGTTTACCGTATAATCACTCACATTATCTCAATGCATAAATGGTTATGAATCCTCAGCCAGTGTCAGTGGAAAGAAACACTTCCCTACTGCCTTGCTGCGGGGAATATACGATGCATTTGCTGAAGCTAGCAGGGTGTCTCTCAGTGGGCTCTGCGGTTGACGTGGAGCTGCTGCCGACAAAGCTCTTTCATCGGCCGTGCTCATTGTTGCCTTTGAACAGTCTACTGAGGCTTATATGGGCAAATGATCTGCAGAGCAGTGAACTGTGGCTGCAGCCTTTAAATTGTGTTATTTTGTTCTATGTTGTGCCCTCTCGTGCCCTTTTTACTCCTTGGCTACAGCAGATCTGAGGACCACAATTTGTTTTCTTGTTCGTTTTAAAGCAACTTACAGGATCCAGGATACACCAGACACCATCAACATGTATGCAATAGTGTCACTGTGTTGTTTTTTTTTGTTTTTTGTCGCTGAGGTTCGATTATTTTTAGTTAATAACCGTATTATTTTCCAATGCATTTCCAGTTTAATGTTCCAATACATCTGGCATACTGTAGCAGTAGTTCAGGCAGGCCACAATGTCAAACCCATAATCTCAGTCATCTGATTGCCTGCTAAACGTTCAGTTTGCTAAGCCTGTTCAGGAGGACCTTATTTGACCCATGGCCACCCCTTCCTCTGCAACCAAACACCTCCCCAACTCCTTCTTTTTATGCTGTGTCAGACTTAACCAATGTCGTGATGTTGTCATTGCTGCTTGCTCTGTCTTGGCCTTGCACATGGACAGGCAGGGAGCTCCCAGCACTGAGCCATACCTCTACATATGACTAAACCTGTATTGCAAATGGAAATACATACTCTTTGACTATGGTGGTCATGACTGATCTCTCATTTATGGAGTAACTAACTCCTTTTTGGTTTCAATAAAGCATAAAATGGGACATTTGCTGATTTTGTTTGATATATAATTACATTCCTAATATTATCTAATCCCTTTTGGGATAGTAATGTTATTTTTTCCCACAGAATCGCAGAATTTCACCTAGAGAATAATCTTAATTAAATGTTACAAAAAGCAACAATATTACACTGACATTGTACATTTTCTTGCTGAACATCACAATAATCTAAATGTGTTGATTCAACCCATTTCATCTCCTAAGAACATGCATGCAAGAACCCAAATAGTCTTCTATAAATGTAACCATACATTTTTATGAATGAGCATGTGGAAGTGGCCCCTTTCCTTATGGCTGTTGCTACTTTTCTCCACGCAGCATATTACTCCGGACAGCTACATTCCCTGCCTGACCGATCTGTGCAAAGCATTATGGGAAGTGATGCTAAGCTACCACCGGACCATGCAGTGGCACGAGGAGTGCGACAAGGAGGGAGCCACGCCCACACCAGGTAGGACTGGCATCCATTTGTCAAATGTTTGTTCTGTATTTCAGTAGTTCTGTCCTGTATTATTATTAAGGGAGGATACAAGCCCTTCGGCTGCTTTCTGATATAGTATCCCTGTAGCACACATGGGAAGCAGTAATGGTTGCAGTAGCACACTGTAGTATCCCACCAAATCCATTGACAAGCTTGGTGTTAAGGCTGCCTTTGCTCTCGAGCACCCAAAAGCACTTGAAACGTTTTATTTATGTGCATTAAGTGTCAGAGAATCGCTCTTTTCCTTACAGTATTTCTGATTAAACCCTTTACTTTTGCACAGCCTTCTAGCCTTAACTATACATTACTAATTATTCGTGTACAGTAAATGGAAATCCCCACAAAAGTGGTTGATGTTGCATTCATAAAAAAAGTGTATTGAACAGGACAAGAGCTAGAAGATGATATGTAAGCTATGTTTAGTGCTGCTGATTTTAATATTAGGAGGAATCATCTTTTAATGTCCATAGGGATGTTCATGTTGATAATAAGATGTGCCAATTCATGTAATATCAACCAAACTCAAGCAAACACCACACAGCACAGAATTGGATGAACATGTTTTCTTTGAAAAATGACACATGATAATGACAAAATGTTCTTACTTCCAAAACTTTTTTGTTTAGAATTTGTTTAGTGCTCATGAAACTGACCTTTTAAAATACATTTATCTTTAGTCACAGGCATTTGTCTGAGCAAAAGTTTCTTAAAAAAAAAAAAGCACTTTTGTGCTGTTTTTCATGTAAAGTGCATGTATTGCATGGGAACAGCTTCCCACGTTATTCCAACACTGCATGTTCAAAATGACAAATTAAAGTCTCCAACTGTGCCTAGCCTACTTTCTCCATTATTTCCTGTAATGGAAAAGACAGCGGAAAAATAAAGTATTATGTTCTCACCTTTACCAATAGAAATGTTTCTATTCAGTAAACCGACTATGAGCATGGCATGATGGTGTGAACCATTGACTACAGTGCCAATACTTAAATTGAATTCACATTGTTAGTATGGAAGGAAGCACACTATTTATATAAAAAGATCCCTGTAAAATCCCCAAGGGATGGAAATTTGACAATTACACCTTTCGTTGATTCCAATTGCACTCTGCCACTCATCTACGCTAAGACGCCCACTCGCTCACCATCTTCATTTACCCAGTCTATCAACAGGTAAATTGCTTTTAGGCTGGTCCATGACCAGCCTTTGTTGTGTGCTTTTCCTCTTTAGATCACCTATCCCCTTATATCCCCGTATATATATTATGTTTGGCCTTTTGGTTAATTAATGAAAGCTGGCCAAAGCAGCACATGGATTAGCTTTACATGGGGTTTGAAGAAAGTTGTCATGCTCCAGTCTTAAGAAAGTATATTCTATTGATAGTTCTTGA
>JAODOY010032383.1:0-21953 GCA_025399855.1 Forbesichthys papilliferus | reverse complement strand
ATATATATGGTGAATATACGCTGAAGAGAGAGAACTAACACACACAGATTAGAGAAATGCACAAAGCTCGGGCAACACAAGTGAAAGAATTGATTTTTAAACAGAATACGCTCAAGAGAGCAGCTTCTGTTATAATAGTCCCACTAAAGTAGATTTATAAATTGAAGTTTGTTCAAGGGCATGCCTGTGTGTGTGTGTGTGTGTGTGCACGTGTGTGTGTGCGTGCGTGAATGTATGTGTGTGCGCGCGTCTGTGTGTGTCATTATATATATTTTTGTGTGTGTGTGTCATTATATATGTTTTGTGCGCGTGTGTGTGTGTGTGTGTGTGAGAGCTTATTACAAGAGGCACGTGAAATTGCATGATTGAATGTGTGTGCACGTAGACGTACATGTCTGTGTGTGTCTATAGATGTGTGTGTCCATGCGCGTACACGCTAGAAATGCAATCAGGAAGAAACTGTATTAGTCATAATGGACCTTGACTTCTTGCCAGTGCAGCAAACAACCACTCTCCTTGCTGCAAGATCAACATGAGAAGTAAGGGCGGGGGGAGGGGGAGCCTTTATAGGAAGGTCAAAGAAACAAAGACATAAATTTGTACATTTTGTAAATTGATCATAGCGTTGCCCTTTAGTAGCCCTAGAAGAAAAGATAGAAATAGTTACAAAAAACAAAGTCACTGCCCAGTTCAGCAGTCTCCGAAGCTTCATCTCAGTACCTGAAGAGACGCTTTCTTTCACTAAAGTGCTGCATATATATGAGTCATAATTGTTATGGGGATGGTTATTATTATTCACTAGTGCTGTTTACACTATACATTCTCATATGCCTTTGTACACTCTGCATTACTCTAAATGGTTCCTCACGTGGCTGGGAAATATAAGTATAAACTAGCACACACAGCATTGAACAATATTACAAGTGACATAAAGTGAAATAAAGTGAAATAAAAGTCTGTTTTAAAAGTCCAAGTGGCTACGTGACTAGCAAAATAGTCCCATCTTCTATTCCTGCATCTGAAGCAAAGATACATAACACAGCGTAGCGAGACTATTAGTCACCTTTAAAGATTCTGCATGTGCCCAGACACAGCAGATACTGAAAGTATATTTCCAAGGGATTTCACGGTATTTGGAGGCATTATGCTAATGCTGCTACTTATACATTCTGCTGCTTATGAAACGTATGATCAGGTCATAACGTGACACACACAAACAGCTTCAGTGTTCGAGGTGAGTTTCATCAGTCCTTGCCACTTCAGTGGTTCGCTAAAGTGGGAGCCCCCAATGGGGTGGCACGATGACTTGAACAGCTTGCACACACACACACACACACACACACACACACACACACGCACACACACACAGAGAATGAATAGTTGATAGCAGTTTTACGGTTTACAATGCACTCGTTACTATATGGGTACAGATCCATACCAAGAATGAGCATTTATCTGACATTTTCTCAACATGCATGGGCATCGATAATACTGAATGCACACAGAGCACATACAGTAGTCAGCCTAAGCACGCGCGCACGCACACACACACACACAGTATAGTGTATAATAATGCAGCGTGTCATTGATGACACATGATGAGAACAAAGAGGACAATCGCTACAGCTCAGATCCAACGGTGATACAACAAACACAAACACACGACACAGTGCTTATCATGCCCCACCAGCACGGAGCAGCTCTCCAAAGGTGGCATTTCAATGGCGTTTCAATGCATCCTGCTTCCATTCAGCTTGCCTAGCTTTGATTCACTTGTATGAGGCCCGACTTAACTGAGCCCCCGCAACACACGTCAGGTAATGGGGTTTATTTGGGAATAGATTCAGAGGGTGAGAGGGACGGCCATGGCAGAGGCAAGGCCATTTCGATGCAAAAGTGCTTGGTGGATTTTAATGCCTTATGTGAATGCATTCCAGACAAATCAGGAATCTCAACAGAGGTATAGAGGTTGGTTGTTTCTCTGCGGTAAAATGACTGTGGATGCAGATGAATCGTTGCATGATGTGTGTTGGTGTTTGTTCAACACTCTTATTTATAATCACGCGGAACCTTAATGAACAAAAGACCTCACAATGTTTTAGCTTGCATACAATAAACTGATCTGGTGATACCTTTACCACAAACTGTAGACAATATAGTCTACTGCATGTATTTTTATTTTTATTTGACTATACAGTAGACTGAGTGAAATGGAGGGAAAGGAATGTGAATGGATTATTTGGTTATGGCTTTGGAGATTTAATAATTTGATAAGAGATCACAGGCAAATGCAGCTTGTGTGTGTGTTTGTGGGTATGTGTATGTGTTGGGGGATCTAACACACCCACCAAAGCACATGCATTCTCTCCCCCTCTCCCTCTCCCACCAGCCTTACAATAAAATGTGTTTACAGGAAGGAAAGAAGGACTAACTTGCAGTCTGAATCAAATGCCTAAGACACTAGCACACAGGCCTACTACACAGACTCTCACGTTAGCCTGTTAAAGGACAGTTCCGTTATACTGTAACCTAGAGTCAGACCTCTATGACCACACATTCATGAGTACTATACAGTAGGCCTACAACGTTTGACAACACTGTCAGATATATTGTTTATAAATAGTATATTAATGTGTGAGCTGGAAAAAGAAGCGTCCGCCGGTGTTCTAGCATGCAATGCCTTTAACAAGGCGCTCCTTCAACCGATCAAACACGGAAAATCAGCAGCGCTGTGGTGGCATTGTGTCCGCTTAGCATGTGGCGTACAGTGGGCGCGAAGCAATCCGTGTTTGTGTGTGTGTCGGAGGAGCGCTTACACTGCATTCCACAATGTTTTCGTTGACACTAAAGTACAAACCCACGTACGTCACGTGCTGCATTTAGCAGCCTGTTGCTTCTTTGTGTTGGAAGCTGCTGACCTGGTATTCACCGCTGTCTTTTAGCTGCAGGGCTAAGTGGATCCACACATGCACATATCTTACCAGTGGATGTATTATGGTAGGTAGACTGCACACACATTAATATTCTTCTTTTGGTTTCAGGCAGACTGGGCACAATCACAGCACATTGCTTCCTCTCATAGTCCATTAACGGTACTGTTTATTCAGATCCGAGCCTACGGTTTCTAGGTACACATTGCCAAGTCGATTTTTTACTTTTGTACTTTTTTGCAAATCATTATATTTACGTCGACAAATTGCCACAGTACTAACTATAATAACCATTCAGCCTATACTGCCCTTATAATTTGCAATATTATAAGCTTGTGTCTAGCAGAGCATGTGAGCAGAGTGGGGCGGGAGCGAGCGGGGAGAGCGAGTGGCCGGATTTTGGACAGAGCAGAGAGTGGCATTTTTTAAGAGATGAAGCTTCGCCCTATGTCCCGCTCCAATGTCGCTCCGCTCACACCACGAGCCTGAAGCCTGCTCAAACCTGATCCAGAATGCATCTGTGTCATCAACAGTAGACTTTAGTAGATTTTCAGTCAAAACTCGTGTCAATAATGGAGTTCAAGTCATACAGGTGTAGCCTAATATTAATATAAAACTTACTAAGAGTGATAATGTGGTACAAGAAAAAGAATTTGGTGACATCGTTTCAGTCAGTAAAGATTCATTTTGGAATCAAAACACGAAAGTGCTCCGTGAAAACGCTGGGAAGAAAGCAAAAGGTTAGCAAGTTGAATATGGGGCGCCAAGTGTAACACACCCTTTTTCGTGGACAAAATGTCTTATGTGTTACGAAATATCCACGAAATATTTATGCAGCATGTACTTTCGTGCACGGAATTGGCAGATGTAGTTTGCATTTTGTGGACGAAATGCTGGACGAAATGCATTTCGTGCACAAAATGCATTTCATCCCTTACAAAATACACTGTAAGGTACGAAATGCATTTCGTGACTCACAAAATGTATTTCGTGGCTTACGAAATGCATTTCGTCACTTAGTGAATCACGTAATGCATTGGTATGCTATGATGTGCACAAAAACCGGCCTGATGCTTTGAGCGAGGGGAGCGCAGGGGTGAACAGCTCCGTGAGAGATGGAGCTGAGATTCTCACCTCTCCACTCTGCACATATGCTCTGGTGTCTAGGTGTGACATAATAAGAACACAACAATGCCTCAACAGGTGCACATGCAGTAATGTGTCGAACAGCAGTTGTCAGTCCACAAGAGAAGGGTTTGGCAAAACTATATTCATATTAGATCACATGAGACAGTAGACAGTTACATGGACACTTCAGAATTGACGTGTTTATACAGAGCATTTTCATTCGGATTGGGTTTTTAACCCGATTCCAATCAGAATAGTAGCGTCCATGTACACGCAGTTAGTGTGGAAGGGATATCACTTATGTCACATACACATTGAAAGTGGTTATATCATAGTTAAATGGGAATGCTGAAGATTGTAGTTTTAATTGGATAGCTTCTCTCAGCGGTGTATAAAGTAAGGAGTGATGGAACATGCTCTCTGGATCTCTCACTATACAGTAGTGCTGGATTTCTGCACATTTGTACTCTGTGGGTGTGTTCGTGTGTGCGCATGCACGTTGGTCGTTCCACTGGCTGATCAAACCTCTAGCTTGTGTGGGAGGGAAAATCGTGTTGATGCTAATTCAGACATTTCTTCTCTTTTTATCTTTGTGTTGTTGCTCGGAGGTCAAATCAGACCGCCAGGGCTGTTCTGAGGAATATCTTTAATATCTTAAATTTCTCTTGGTCTGCCTTTCTCTCCTTCACTCTCTCTCCCTTGATCCATTCTCAGTTTTAACTCCTCCCTATTCTCCTAATCATTCTTGCTCCTGCTATGATTATTTAGCGTTTAGCAAGTTGGAGTGAAAGTGCCTTGTTCTGGTGAACTGATTGATTGTGTGTGTGTGTGTGTGTGTGTGTGTGTGTGTGTGTGTGTGCGCCCGCGCGCATGGGTGTTTTTTGTTAGGGATACATTAATTTGAGGACTTGCTCGAGGATGCTTATAGGTAGCTCAACTCTAGGGTTTGAACCAACAAAATTCCGTCTGGGAGTCCAACACTCAGACAACTAGACCATCCTGCTTTTGGATAACTGGAGAACATTGTTAGTTAGTAGAAGTTAGCTTTTATGTGCCATAGTGTTTGACTTTATTTCATCTGTCCCTTCTTCTCTCTACCATCGAGCACTAGAGCTCACAAAAGCATCACACGTGCACATCTCAAGGTCATTTGACGTTAACGCAGCACATAAAGAATACATTGTATGTTGCTGTGTAGTGTAAGTTGCAGTTCTGAAATGGAGACTGAATCGCAGTCAGTGCATGCGCACACACCCAACCTGCTACAGGTAGGGCCTGTTGAACTCTACACAATACTACTGTTATAAAACACACTTAGCTCAACACAAGATTAGAACCACTGAGACGTTTTATAGTTGTATAGTTGTCAAAAGACAATACAAAGTGATTTATAGAATGCATGTGTTCTCATTCATGGAATTAACCCCAAGTCACTACAATGTTGGATTATGGCAACGAGTCTATTGCCTTCGCTTCTTTACTCAAACGAAACAATGTGAAATAATATCACACTTTATTTTAAAACATCAATACATGTGTGTGTCATTTTGCTGAGAAATGACAAGACGCACACACAAACACACAGTCTACTAATGCAGCAGTTACCTTTCTTGTGGGTGTTTCTTTCACAAAGCCTATCTGAGGTGTGGCAAAACAATATCCATGTCTGCCAAGGTATGAAAACTGTCCAAAACTGCCAGGTTATTTTTAATCCAGTCTCTGGTCGCTGCCTGTTTTGCCATCACAGTAAATGTGGTTCCAAACTGTTAGTTTGTCTGCTTGCATTATGCCACTGTTGTAGCAATGAAGCTACAGTGTTCTTCTTAGTATTCCAAATTGTTGATTTTTAAAAGGTATCTATTTTAAAAATGAATATAGCAGCATTACCATTTTTAAGGATATAGTGGAATATTGACCTTAGCAGGGTGTTGTAATCTGATCGCATTTTTTCATTATGTAGGCCTACCTAGTTCTGGCATTCATGTGGGGGTGTGTCAAACAAGTGTTCTGTTTGGCTGAAAAGCTGGTGATATTGTGCCATCTAGTGGCAGAAAGTACAGAAAAAAAAGACTAGTCTACAGAGCAAATCAAGGCCAGAAAAAAATATCCGATTATAGCGCTCAAAGAAAAATTATAATTAGTTATGTGATATATAACCGTGATATGAACCGAACCGTGGATTTGGTGAACCGTTACACCCCTAGTAAATCCCTGACAGAGGTGCTGTGTACACAATACACACACCCTGAAAGTTACTCCATTCTCTTCTATACTGTAGTTGCTTATATTCTTGCTCAGAGTAATTGTATAGTACTGCTTAATAGTACAAGCAGACACCTACAGTACCTGATTACATCTACATAATTACTGTGGATAGCTCTGTTAATTTCATTTAAATATGAGCCTGCTAAATGACTACGTTGTCAATTGTAGATACATGTCAGTAATTATATGGAGGTCAAGGGTGTGAACACACAATTATCTTGTCAAGTTAAGTATGTCCAGGTATTTATTTTATAGATGTTTCCAATGTGCCACATTAATGAATTCCAAAACCACTAGAGACATCTAATTTAAAAATATACATTCTTGTAACTTGCTGGTTGATAGGCAATACAACCTTTAATTATTAAATTATGGATAAAGAGTAGCAGAATTCACAGAGCTCATCCAGCATCACTGACAAAGCCTTCCATTGTCAAGTAATTAAATAACGACGATATTGCAGAAAATCAAGAGTCAGGCTAGGCCAACATGAACCATCAAGCCATCTGTCAAGTATAGCCAACTGCTAGAATATTGACTTTCCAAGGCCATGGGCTGTCAGCTTGTTGCCTGAAGTGTCAAACAACAGTGTTATGCCAAAACCATAAAGCCATAATGTATAGGTTTGTGTGCACGTGCGTGTGTGTGTGTGTGTGCACGTGCGTTGTATGCACTTACAAAAACGTGACTTCAATAGCGTCAAAAATTTGATCCCGGAATTCAGCCTTTTACTGCAGGTTATAGGTTTATGACTGGGAGCAGTTGACTGGCTGCGCTGGGCTAAGCATTGCTAAATGCCTTCTCTGCCACACCATTTCGCACGCTTTTTTCCCCATCTATTATCCTGTCATCTACATGGCTGCTTCAACACAAACACCATAGCTCTGCTACTGTAGGTAAACCGACACACCGTAAATAATAATAGCAGAAATGCATTTTTCTTCTGCCTCAACTCTCAACTGTAGATGGAATGAATTTGGGGGAGTGAGAGAGAGAAAGTGTCTGTGTTGCGAGGCGGGGGGGGTTGGGAATGTACACAATATGATATAAAAAATTAACATAGTATAGCTGATGAGTGATAAATGCATATCCACCAATGGCTGCCATGGTCCCTTGCGCTGGACCTCCCCCTAGTGGCCCAGAACAAAGCAACACGGGCCCACCGGTTGAGGCACGGCGCTCGAACCTCACGTTCGCAGTTCACTGGCCCGTGGGGTCTTGACTTATGGCTGCAGGTACGCGCTGTAGCCGCTCTAAAACACTGAAGGCCATTTACAACCCTCAAAGTATGATGCATTCCCGGAGCCTCCATAAAGACATGCAGCTCATGGACGCAGACAGACAGAAGAAAGCCAGTGAAATTGTTCCTATATGTCACAGAAGGAGAACTCCATCATGCATGGTAGTAGGTGGGCCAATATTTCATGGAACTGATAGCATTACAATAAAGGAAGCCATCTTGGTCATTACGGAAGACAGACGAATGAAATGTTCTACACTACGTTATGCCTGATTGTCTAAATCTATACTTAGCGTGATATTAATCATGTATATGGCGAAACGACAAAGGAACAGTATTTCTTTAAAGATCCCATGAATGAAATGTTCTTAAGGGGATCTATCTGGTCATGATCTGTAAAGTGATGTGTCCCTTTTAAATGATCTAAAACATGCAAGTTTAAAGTTGCAATGGCCTGATTGGTGGTTTGATTTGATATCAAACTACACAGTATTAAACAAGGTATCTCAGGGATATGTCTCATTGGGATGTCATACATTTTCACTAAACTCCGCCCATGCAGGTGAGTGACAGCGCTGCCGCCCACAAGACTGATTTATTGCTAAGCCTACATGGAGCATCGGCCAATCAGGGATATGCACATAAAGGTATAGTCAGCTATTGCAAGATAAATGTAAGCTTTTTGTCAAATTCAACAAATATCTCCTCGCATTTCGTACATCTTACCGTTCTTTGCGTGTTGAAAAAATAATATGATACTTCAACACAGCCCGGGCTCTGTAAATAGTAACATAAACAAAATGGCGAACACCGCTCGTATCAACAAAGCCGTAGTACTGAGCTTTGCTTCACAGTGCATTTCAATGTGAGATGCGGCGTCGGTGGAGGCCTGCAGAGTGATACTGTTTTGATTTGATGCTCGAAGTTAGCAAGAATGACTGACCCCACCTTTAAATATCGCACTAGTATGTCAGAAAGGAGGTCTATTTGTACTTGCAATGTGTGATGTTTTCCTCGCGTTATAATGAATATATAGCGAGGAACTCCCTATGTGTGACAGGGGGGTCACATGTCATTAGCTCACTGTGGCAGTGTTGCTCGTCCTCCCAGCCACCAAGCCTTCTAGCTCTGTTTGATGAGGGGGAGTGGCTCTTATTACATGCTAACCAGATGGCTGCAGTGGAGCAGAGACACAGTGATCATTAGCCTGCAGAGCTGTCACTGGCATCCCTGTCACTTTGCATTCTCATCTTATGGCCTGAACCCCAAAAAAAGTCTCAACATCCCCAAACTCCCCAACTCAGAGTTTCCCATTAAGTCCTCGGTGAGGTTGTGCAGTTTATTTATATAGCAGTTTATCACGAAAAGCTACACTATTTCACCAGAGTATATTGGCTTAATTGGCAGCTAGGAAAGTTCAAGTGCCTCTCTAATGTTTCAGCATGGGTTAGTGCGGATAGGATTGGTCCCCGGATCCCTAATAGCTTAAACCTTACAGTATAACGAAAGCTGTTCTGCTGGAAACGTATGCTTGTCCAAGAAAGCCAATGTGGCACCGTAAAAACAAATAAGGATAACATATAAAATAAACAAATAACATTGTATATAATTTGGCAGGATAGTCATTGAAAAGACTGGCATTTAGCCACAAGGAACGGTTTCTGTGCAAGCCCTTATGCAGCAATATGCAGGAACCTTAAGCAATAAGGCTATCAGAGACTGTGGCATATATTTTTTATCATTAAACAGCTACAAACCGAAACAATGGGACAACATGCTGGAATTGGATTAGTGCTGCTGGCTTTGTATAGGCTCATGATTCTCATGAGATAATATATAATGTGCATTTAAGTGCACATTATATATTATCTCATGAGAATCATAAGATGCACTTTTTCTTAATATCCTTCAGTTGAGTTTGTGTTGTACGGTGTGGTATGTACACTAGTGTAGGAAGACCCTATTACTCTCTAGATGGATAGAGGATTCTGAAAACAGTTGTCCTTAGGGGCTTTAAGCAAACTGATGTCCAGTCCTATTGCATACAATTACAGAGAAAGAGAGAGCTGCAAGCATAGTGTTATAAACTATATATAGACAGTGAGGAGATTGGTTCTTGAGTGTGATATCCCTACGCAGGATGCGTGTACGCAAGTCATCTTCCTGACTGAACTTAGGCTGCTGTTATTTATAACTATTTTTCTTTCTGTTTTTTAATAATTCTGGCTATGTATTATAATTGTTCAATTGAGAACAACACATGAACATTACCAATAATGAGGCAGTACATCTGCTCTTGTGGTAACTGAATGGACTTGTCAGACGCCACTGAGAAGAAAGAAAATATATACCGCAACATAAAGTATTAAATGTTGAAATGTCACAGGAGGGGATATTATTACAGGTCACCCAATTACTGTGAACCCATGTTAGGTAGCTGTAATTGAACAAACGTGTTGTGTAATGGCCTATGCTGTCCTGTAGGTCACGGGTAAGTTCTGGTAAACCCTCCCAAGGTGAAAGGTTTGACTGTCAGTGGGATATTAATAAACACGAGTGCTAATGGTGTTATAAGATGCTTAGGTAACAGTTTAAACCACAGTTTGGAGCAACAGTTTTCTAATATGTTTCCATATACTGTAGATGTAAATGCATGTACTCTGTGTATTTATAAGTGGGTGCTTCAACAGAAAGGATAGGGAGAAAATAAGTGCCCCCATTCGTCCATGCACTCTACACACTTTGACATCAAACATCAAACATGAGACATGAAACATGCCAACTGAATTGAAAAAGGTTTGGAGCTTTACATTATCACACATTATAAATGAAGTGATACTGTATAGTTCTTCCATATTTGGTCTTATTCTCATTTTAGCGGTATTTACCTAGTTTGAATAATATATTAGAGGTTGTTCCTCATTTAAAAAGCCAGTACATGTTTCCATTAAAATAATATAGAGTCACACAGAGTAGCACTTCAAGGCAGAGTTAGTCATTCTTGAGAACGCTTGTCAACTTTGATAAAGCCTACCTGTAATGATATCTATTTTCCGCTCTCATAACTTTTTCAATGTAGGAATTGTCAACACACTCCCATGTTGCCAGCTCAATGCTGCGTCTATGAAAAATCCCCAGGGATATTACTACTAAAATAATATAAACATTTTTTTTTAGTCTAGGATAATCGATTATATAATCAAGGTCTAATAAATAGACTGCGTTTTCACCGTAGGCTATAGGACTTAGTCAGGCATATAGGCCTAGGCCTATTGCCAGTCGCCTGAGGATGTTGTAAGTAAAATATTGGCTATTAGCCTGAAATCCATGTTGATAAATCTGTTGGACAGTGCAATAATGAAGGTGCCTGAAGTGCGTTAAACAGGGCACTACTTTTAAACGTGATTTACTCAAGATAAGCGCGCCATCAGTTAAAGACACACCTTCAAGCAGGAAGCCCAGTTGTAATGGAAATACAGCGTACAACCGTGCTGGGCTGACTGTACTGAGTCATGCAGTGCCGAGCCTAGCCTGCTCGTGCAATAGAAAAAGGCCATTTGTGTTCATTTTTACAGAGCCATGGCTGTGTAGAAATATGACATTGAGGTTTAACTGCCCTGTGCTAACCAGCTGACCACTGTTAAACACACAAAGAAAGGTAACCTATCGAAATGCTAGGATGCTGAGATGTTTGGTGAATTTGACCAAAAAGTGTATTACAAGTACAATAGCTGACTATACTGTACGTTTAAATGCCAACAAAAAATGTATTTGCACTGAGTTACATGCATTACATGCATTTCTGTGTGTGTGACATCTTGCTAAAGTTATTTTTCCATGTAGCGTTTACCTCGCCTGTCCCTAATTGAGTTAGGTGACATGAAAGCGCTTTTGTCCGGGGTATGAAGGGAGCTCTTCTCTCGCCTCCAGGTGTGGCGGCCATATTGTTACAATTTGCAATTCTGGACTACAATCAAGTAGTCCAGTAGGCAAGGTGACTTTCAAACAAGCTAATTAGCCAGGAAATGAACCGGCGGCTTGGAGAGAGAAACTAAATAAATGGATTGTCTAGTGCTATGTGTCCTGCTGACAGCCAAGGACACACATTTCAACTCACTAGACATGTCTTTCAGCAAGAATCATTCTTTTATTTCACCTATTATTTGCTGATAATAGTTAGCAACATGGAGGGTTAGTTGGCTAGCATGTTTTATTTACATTCTTTGTAATGCAATATGTTTTAGAGCAACGGTAGAGAGCAATGCTTTATTATGATACATGATTAAATATCACTGTAAATGGGCATGTCTTGATACTGTATGTACTGTATCAGTTAAAACCGGTTAAAACACCCCTAAGATTTCTACATGAAATACCACATTTAACAAGTGAGACCATATTAAGAAACAGTCACAGGGAGTTTGAGATACAAGTATATGAAAATTGCTTAGAAAAAAATTGCTTAGAAAAAGCTAAATAACTGTATAGTGTGGAAATTACCAATTTATTCCAAGGGGGAACTATCACTTTTTTCAGATAGATCCCTAAATGAATGTGAAGAGGAAAGCAGAACTCTCAGGACAGGAAGGGAGGAGAGATTACCATGCAACATGCACATCACATTATAATAATGATCTCTCTGTGTCATGCGGCTTGTTTTCATAGCTCTCTGATCAGACGACATCTGATCCTTTCCACTTTCACCACCAGAAATGTGCTCATGGGAATATGAGACAAACATAACCTGTCTGATAAATGACGGTTCGTTCTCTTGTAACACTGTCTGAAACAATCAAGCGGATTCCAGGCCTGCTTTAGCACAGAAGAGCAATTACAGGCACAGAGAGAGAGTAAGAGAGTATAATAACTATGTAAAGAAGGCCAATAGAGGGACAGGGAAGACCAATATGAGGACACGCTTGTGTGTGTATTTAAATAGTTGTATTTATGTATTGTGACATCTGTGTCGCAATCCATATTCACCGAGGTTGGCTGCATTCGGGCCGACCCTAAACCCTGTCTGTTGGAGCCTGGTCTCTAATTGGCTCTTTCCATGGACAGCCAGACATACAGCTATTGGGAATGGCCACTGACAGACAAATAAACAGAAAACTGTCAGGCAGAGAGAGACGGGCAAGCAGCTGACCACGAAGAGATGAGAGAAATAAATAAATACATAAATAAACACATACATAAACAAACAGGAACTGGCAAAGTGGGAGACATTCAGTAATCAAACTTACTTCTCTAACAAACAGAAGGAACAGACAGGAATTAATGTATTACTGCATTATTAATTCATTTACTTTATCATATTATCATTATTAGTAGTAGTAGTATTCATTTCATAAACAGACAGAACAACAGACAGAGACAGAAGACAATAGGTAGACAAATGAAGTCACCGTCCTTATCAACTATGTGCAGAGACAGGAGAACACATTGGAAATATATAAATAAATAAATAAATAAACAGGCAAACATGCATTATCTCTCTTTCTCTCTCTCTATCTCTCTCTCACACACACACACATCTATTTTCTAGATGGCGCAAGGCCGGCAGTATAGCGCTAATGTAGACGTAGTGACAATTTAGGAGGTGCAGGTTGGTGTTCCTCTCGCCTGGGTGCGCTTGCTAATATCCCGGCTCACCGCGACACGGCTTGGGCAGGAATGGGAGTCGGGGGGTGGGAGCAGTAGAGGGTGACACCAGACTCTAGCGTCTCCAGCTGGTCAGAGCACATCTCAGCGTTGCCGCTGTGCTTTAGGCAAAAGGCTTCCCAATCATCGCAAAACTGTATATACTATGTGTATCATTGTCTTCAACATGTGGGTGTATTACAAAGTAATATATATATATAAATATATATATATATATATATATATATATATATCCGCACACTTGGCAACACTGCACCTCAAGAACAATCAGTTTCCTCCGGGGAGAATCTTTTTGTTTCTGGTCTAAACGTTCACATCTATTACACAGTTGTCAGTTCACCCTTGACAAAGAACGCTTTCCTTTTAAATGGCTATGAGAGGAGATGATTTAAATAGGGCCCCACCACACTGACTGTTGCCTACACTGTAAACTTCTGCCTGCATAGTGACATAGGGCCTTCAGTCTCATTGGAGAGGTACGTTTCTAAAATAGGGAGCCAACTGGCATCCTAATGAGCCTGTGGACCTGAATAGCAGCCAAACAAACGCCAAACCAATGCACTTGGAGCTACAGTACAGGCGGATGTGTAGGCAGTTCTCAATGGGACGTTAGCCTGTCTGCACCAACAGAACGGCAACACCGCCATAGCAAAAGTCAACGTTAAGTGTGTTTCAGGCTGAGGGCTTCTGCATCAAGAGGACAACGCTCTGGGACCCTAAAATTCCTTCTCACTACAAACGACAGAACAGAGGAAACCAGGTCATTGCAGAAGAACAGAGGGACCGGATAGGGAGTAAAGAGAGGAATTAGAAGAGAGGAGAACAGAAAGAGGTGCTTTGTAGGAAAGCTTTGCATGTGTGTGTGTGTGGGTTTTGTGTTTTTTTTTTACCATCTTCACCATGGCTACATGTCAGCCCACAGAACATTAAAGCGGAGGATGGGAATGTGATTTTCCATTCCATAAATTGCTCCACTACGCACACACGCACACATACACACCCATGCATATGTGACCACCCATACAATGTTTCTCACAAAGAATGCATTCAGAAAATATGCATTCAGAAAATACATACAGTCAAGCACAACAGGAAATGACACATTCACACATAATTAGACACAGGTGTCCAAACACACGACCTCATAAACACAGAGAAGAGGGGGGAGGGGGCGTGGCCAGACAGCAGAGAGCCAAGGAAAGTCCCGCCCTCTTTTAGCGTGGACACGTGTGTGTCCTGTTCTAAATCTGGCAGGCAGACCGTAACTCAAACACAAATTCTCCGGCAGTCTGCCGCACAGCAGAGCACGGAAAACGGAAAACACACACTCTCACGCACACACACACAGAGAGAGAGAGTCCAGGAAACATCACATACTGTAGCTCAGGGCCCTGGAGAGAGAGAGAGAGAGAGAGAGAGAGAGAGAGTTTGTAGTTTGAAAAGTTGACAAGAGTGAGAGAGTGAGTGGGAGAGAGAGAGAGAGAGAGAGAGAGAGAGAGAGAGAGGTCGCTGGCTGACTGGAAACAACCAGACAAGGCCTACAGAAGCTTTTTAGGCACAGTTCAAGTCTCCTTTTATCTGCCTGACACACCCTGAGCTTGGACAGTACTCTGCCAAAGGGGAAAAAGAGAGGGATTAACGGACAAAACATAGGGAGAAGAGGGAAAGAGAGGCAAGGTAAGTTTGACTTCCGTCTGCTCTTTGTGTCCTTTGTTAGAGCGGTGTGTGTGTGGGCGGGCTGGGGGCTGTGCTCCATGAAACACAAGGCTAACTTATTCCCTGAAACAAACGGAGTGAAACCATTAGATTCCGGCTCCAACTTTTAAAGGGTCCGTCACTGCATCGAATGACCCCCATTTCTTATGTCTCGCAACACACACACGCATGCACACACACGCGCACACACTCACACATACACCGTATCCACCCTTTTTATTATTTGGCCACTTGCAAGTAAGATAAGAAAAGAGTGTGGGGGGATTTTATGTTGTGGATTGCTGCTGCCAGGTGAAAGAAAGGTGGAGGAGTTTTAGAAACTTTACTTTACGAGGGGTCGTTTCAGAAATACAATTGCAAGAGTGATTTCCAAAGCTGTTGTGCTTAAATCTTACCATTTTCTCTTAAATCTGTGCAGAGAGAGAGAGAGAGAGAGAGAGAGAGAGAGAGAGAGAGAGAGAGAGAGAGAGAGTGGGCGGGCACCTCACTTCTCCATATCAGTACTCAGCAATGCGTTTGGTTTCAATTACTTCATTCCTCCGGGGAACTTGTTGCTATAAATAAGTAAGAGGGAGCCGAATGAGTCTGTAGACCCTATGTCTGGTTTCTACTGTGTGGGATTGGATGTTGGGGTGGGGTGGGGGTGTTTGTGTGTGTTGGGGGAGGTTGTAGATATGCGTAGAGGTCTTGTGCTGTATATCTTAATTTATAAAACAAGGCACTAGCTACTGCAACACACTAGGATAACTAACAAATACCCACGCACACATGGTTCTAGCACTTAACTGAACTCAATTTGTACCAAGCCAGTAACACTACCAGGGTCATGGGTTCAATTCCTACTCTATACAGTTCTAATATGTGCTACGTGTGGGTGTGTTAGGATTATATTAGTCTGTAAACTACTGTGCAGATAAGATATCCTCTCACAGAAGTATAATCCCTCTCTACTTTGCAACTGTTTTTATTTACTTACTTAACTTGTATTTAACAAGGAAGTACTTAACTCTTTTTCAAGGGAGTCCTGGCCAAGACGAGCAGCAGCACAAATAACAGTTACAGACAGAAAATACAAATATATAAACAATTGTAAGATCATACCATAGGACACACAATCATTAAGAACATTGATATTAACAAGACTCTCACTCTAATTCTTTCATTTTAGATTGAAAGAATTTAGCGAAATTAAAGAGATAGGAAAGAGATTACAAGGTGCAGAAATATTCCCAATATATTGCAGAGGGATATATTTAATATACATCAACTAAATACATAATAATAAAAAATAAATATTAAGTGTCTTAACATGACAAAAAACACTACTTTCAAAGGGCTCAGGGCTGAATGGGCGTGTTCGTAATGTCCCCCCATACCACCTCCCCCTTTCAACTCTAGGCTATTGCGCAACATTCTTAAGTGGTGCAACTCACTTGTCTAGCTAGCTGCAATGGCACGTCTTTCAGCAGATTGGCTCAGTAAAACTGTATATTTATGAACAGTCAGAAGACAGAAGCACCTGAAGAAACAGCCAAATATCCATGTATAATCCAAGTTGTGTCACAATGGTTAGTTCAGAGAATCTTTCAGATAGTGAACATGTACTGTACTACAGAAGCTGCAGTAGGCAGTCAGACTCAAACGCAAAGTGCCGTTTATCGTGACACTTTTTACTTTTATACTCCAGGAGCGGCATGACGTCCCCACGCTCGAGTTAACTCCACCCAGAAAACCGCCGGACAGAAAGAAAGTGAAATAAATATAGGAAATATTTTGCGATTCAAATGGAAGTTGATTTTCATAGTTTGTATGTGTTTATATTAAGCCTCTACATACTTTAATGACATGTTAAGACTAAAATGACTGATTTACCTTGACTATCCCTTTAAATTAGTTAATTTCAAGTCTTTCTGCAACAATGGGTTGCAGAGGGTGCAGAATACACGAATGCAAAGAATATTGCCCAGTACTTTTCTTCATGATATAAACAGATAAGTAGTGTGGTAGCAGACCATGAATTGCCTTATATAGTATACTGTATGAAGGTGTGATTAAGTCTACTGGTGGCCAGAGAAGGCCACATGAGTGAACATATCTCACAGTGGTGTGTGAGAGCTTTACTGCTGGTCTGTGTCTAATAACTGAGGTGCCTCATTTTCCTGTCGTTATCAGAGCAGCATTAGGAGAAACAATACACCAGGTGCCGACTCCAGATATGAATAAAAGTGTACAAAATAAGAGCTTATTCAAATGTGTCACTGCATATCAGTATGCCAACAGTGCTCCACACAGCCGAGATGTTTTTATTTATGTATTTTATTTACATATGTAGCCTACACTTTGACTCCGTGTATTGATGGAAAGAATAATAATAAAATACAGTTATACCATTTTATATCAAAGAAGAGTGAAAGAGAGAATGAGAGAGGAATAGAGAGGAAGGAAGATAGAAAGGAAGAAGAGCAGTTGGAGGGCACCTAAAAGAAACATGACACAGAGGAAAGAAAAGACAGAGACCGGAAGGAAGAGAAACAGGGGGTTAGTTGGGAGCCTGTGTCTCTAAATATAACTGTGTGATGGTGGACAGCTGCTATACGTGTCTCCCAGGCCTGTAGCCTGACCCCGGATCAGCTATAGGCTGGCCCACTGCCTGATGTCACACTGCTTAGAAATGGACTGGAACCAAGACCAGCTGGAGTGGACCTTTACTGAGACTGAACTGGATTAGACTGGCTGTAACTGGACTTGATTAAAATGGACTAAAGGTAGACTGAACTAATATGTGGCCCTGGAAGAGAGTGCATTGCAGCTGATTAAATAGCATCACATATAGACTGAAGGATGGGTCGAAACAGCACATTACATTACAACAACACATTGCTTGTGAACGTTAAACTCAAGCAAGGCAGCAGTGAAGATATAGTTCAATGTGGAAACAACAAAGTGGGATGAAGAAGAAGAAGAGAGCGAGAGAGAGGAGGAGGAAGATTAGACCAAGGTGACAGCTTTGCTGAGAAAACATTCTGCTGCTAAGATGAAGGGATGGTTGTTACAGTATGTCATTTTTCTGATAATGGTGCTTAACAACAATTCAACCTTAAGGCTAACCACATAATAATAATAATAATAATAATAATAATAATAATAATAATAATAATAAATAATAATATACATTGTATTTGTAACACACAATATATTTAAAAGAAATCCTAAAGTGCTACAGGAAAATACCACAATCAAAGGTGTTTAAACTAAGCTATTAACACGCACACACACACACAGAGCCACACAGCAGAGCTGTCAAATGCATGTCGTGCATGGTCAACTATTAGCATTAGCATCCAACATTAGCACGATGCGCTACCCCTTTGGCCACACAGGGAAATGATATCAAACCCTGTCTGGGTTAGCTCCTTTGCTCCTTTGCAAACCTACCTACCCTCACAGGGAATAGCTGTCCTAACCCTGACCGTGCTAGCTCCTATCGCGTCACACAGGGAATTGAACCCTTAAACCTGGCTGCGTTATTGCCCTGCTGTGAACATTAAGTCACAGGGGGAATTGAACCCCTAATCCTGGCAGTTAGTTCCATGCTGTCAGAGTCAACAGCTGGTCTCTCTAAGCTCACTTTCAGCCTGAAAGGTATTCCCCTCCCCTTCCCCCAGGGGTCTTTGCTGTCGGGTTCTTCTACGTTCCAATTTACAACCATGAAGCGTGTAGTGGGGGCTGTGCCATGATGCCATGCCGCCATGAAACACAGAAAAGAGTAGCTGAGAGATGGATTCGCAACATGTCGGAGTTGATAAAAGAGACAGACAAAATGCTTGGCGAAATATGGTCAACTTGCTTGGCAAATGTTCTTCAGCTAAGTAACATTATTGATTAAGCGCAATGACCTCTCAACTTCTACTACTCTGCTGACATATTGGCAATATCCTGAGCAATTTTGAATCATGTCAAACTTAATGAGCGCCTTTATTTCCCCAGCGTTAACGTGGAGGTTACAGAAGGGTAAACTATTGCAGAGACATTATAGGCAGGCGACAGACCACTTATAGAATCCTGAAGAGAATGATGTGGGAATAACATCAAAGACCCCCCCCCCCCTTCCTGCAGAAGCCAACCGTGTGGTTGCAGTGACGCAAACGCCAAGATTTGTGTCAGTTCCGATTGTTGTGGTGTCAGGAAGGAGCAGGCGTTTCAAATGACTGTAGAATGAAAGGCGTAAATAGTTGCTGTCTGAAATATTATACAGTATATATAAAAATAAAGCAGTGTAAGTTTCATAAGATGAGGGGTGATTCTACTCTATGGTGTGTGTATATATATATATAGTATGCAGTATTGATATCTCGTGATCACTGAAAGTGCAGTAGGTACTCCCTGCTTTTTCATTTAGATTGGGGCTTTGGTCGTTTTAGCCTGATAAAACT
This sequence comes from Forbesichthys papilliferus, assembly GCA_025399855.1. NCBI lineage: Eukaryota > Metazoa > Chordata > Actinopteri > Percopsiformes > Amblyopsidae > Forbesichthys > Forbesichthys papilliferus. Next base: position 2,580 of record JAODOY010032383.1, on the reverse strand, counting down.
GCCCGGCAGTATACTGTAGTAGATGGCTGTCGAGTGGTAATACTTAAGAACTTATATAATAATAAGAATAACAATAAGAACTTTGACTATTGTGTGATGTGGGTTTTGAGAAGCAGGGAGTCAGTGGAGAGGCTGAGAGAATCACAGGATAATTTGCTGAGCGTGTGATAATTTGAGGATTAGACTTTTTAGAAGGAGTACCATGCATCATGTCAGCCTCTTCCCACATCAGCTTGACATTTCACTGCCAAATAATTTCCATAGCAATGATGATTCAGTACCTTTACCCTGCTCTGCGGTTGGTGTGATAAAACCATTGGATTCACTGTACAATGTTTGTACATGTTGATATTGCTGGTGACTGGTTGATGCATGATAGGCCAGTGGGTGGCTGAGCACTGGGTTTGATCCACAAACCTGCCTACATTTAAGCAATCTTGAGCAAGATGTCTTAAACCTACAGTACCTGCTCCATATATCACTCACTGTACATCACATTGAATCAAAGCAGATCAGGCAGGGTTAGTCATTCTTGAGAATGTTCGAGAATGTTCCGTCAGTAGTGCCGCCCCACACATTTAAACGCATAGCAAAGCGTCATTGTCACTGTGAGCAGTGTTCGCCACTTTGTTTATGTTCCTACATTTTGAGTCAGGACTGGGTAAAAGACAACGGTAAGCTAGCAGAATGTGAGGAAATATTTGGTTATTTTGACAAAATGTGTATTAGCTTACAATTAGCTTGCAATTGCTGACTACAGCATTGTCTATTATAATAAATATAATATGGTTTAGAGACAAATTTCAATGTACACTGATTGTGCATGTTTGTGTGCATCCATGCTTTAATATGAATCTGTATGTAATTCTTGCTGTCTATGGTGATTGATGTTCATAAGATGTGATATCCCAGGTTCAGTAAGTTATTATTGATTTGATTATTACTAACCCTTTTCTAAATGAGATCCAGCCTCTCATGCAAGTATATTGGTAGAATGTGAGTTTAATTAATACCTCTTGGCCTACGCAGCCTTTGAAGTAGATGAGACATTACAAGCAAACTAAACTAATAGAAGAAACATCCTGTATCCATGTGTGTTTCCTAAACTCTTTATTGGAAAATGTACTGTAATATGTTTTCCAACTGAAGTTCCTTCAAGATTATATTTCTATCTCATTTAGCAGCACGACAATTGCTGAGTAGATTTGTATATTTTCCAAAAATACTAAACATTGTAGACTATAATAAATTATTTCTTGACGCAAAGTAATCTTTAAGTCAGTAGTAGATGTATAGGTCTTTGTTACAGTATGTGTGCCTGTATAAATTTATGGTATTAATTTCAAAATATGCTCCATTTTATGAGTATAGATAACCTATTTATACTCATAAAATAGACCCATCGTCTTTTTGAGTATGGAAACAGTTTTAAATGAGGCTCTTATACTGTAATACGTTTACAAGTAGGCTGCACCTAGGAATTCATTTTTCATTGTGCCATTTTGGTAAAAATTCTGGTGTTCAGCCTCTGTTCAGTGAAATAAAAGTCTAGATTACTTTTAGATTTAGGAGTTTCTTGCCAATGTTATATCATTAGCTTCAGGATAATTTACTTTGGACAGATAGATTGACGGCCGGCTTGATGTTTGTGTGTGAGTCTGTGTGGGTATTTGTGTGTTTTGTATTCACTATTTTGTGTGCTCCAGAGAGAAGCATGGCTTGACTGATTGGTACTTACCATAACAGTGTTGTCCTAAACTCCAAAACAAGGCAGCGTCACGAATACAAATGAACAAGCAGAGAGCATTAGAGGCAATGGACTCTGCAGATGAGGTTTTTATGGAAAACTAACATAAATACCAGAAATACTCACAGGAGACTGTGGTTAACGTGCACAAAATAGCACATACTTAACTCGACTATGACTGACATGACTAACATGTTCTAAAAGGGGAGAGCTTTGTCCTTCATTTCAAGAAATTAGACATCGAAGGCCCCATTGATATGATCTAAGCACACTTGGTCTAAAGAGCGAGGCACAATTTTTGCTATTTTAATGGTCAGTGCACCGGATGCATGGTTAAAAAGGGTTGGACTAAAGCCTAGTTTATATTTGATTGAGTCGCGACGGCGTGTGTGGCTCACTACAAAAATGACCTGGCGCATTGACCCTGCGTGTCTGTCGCGATCCACCTCAGATTTTTTATAACTGCCATGTCCAAGCGAGTCTTCTTCATTATTCATGGGTAAGTTCTGGGCGTAACATACGATAAACCAATCTGAATCTGAGTGTCATCTCCCATTCCCTTCTAAATCCAGGTGCACTTGCATCATAGGCGGATTATTATTATTTTACCGGCGGGTTTGTGACAGCGCTGGAGCAGACCATCTAGATCAGGGCTATTCAATTCCAGTCCTGGAGGGCTGCACCCTGCATGTTTTAGCTCTTTCTCTGCTCCAACACACCTGATTCAAATGAACGGGTCATAATCAGGCTTCTAACAACTAGGGGTGCACAATATATCGATTCAGTATCGTTATCGCAATATCACGTTGCGCAATATCATATCGAAAATGTTG
>JAODOY010032372.1:0-21955 GCA_025399855.1 Forbesichthys papilliferus | reverse complement strand
GACAAATCCTGGTGCTAAACAAATGTCTAAAGCAAGCCAACATAATAAAACTAATGGAAGTCATAAATAAACATTATCTTAAAATAAAACAATGTAGGCTGACTTATCCTGTTATGTAAAGATATTGCTGTTCCTGTAGTCTAGCTTACATGTTTGTCATTCACGTGAGTTGTCAAGATCGTGCATTTAGACCGGTGGAATTATAAGATACTGTAGCTCTCAAAATAATTTTGTAGTTCTGTGTGCTTCTCTCTGATATTTCAGAACTATTATTTGAGAAATGTGCTATTCCTTTGGAATACATCCAACACTATTAGCCTACATGCCAGGTGCTTTACACGTAAATGTAAAACATAATACATTTCTTTCTTTTTTTTTTCTTTTTTTTTCCAAAACTGAGGGGGTGGGGGACAGTTTTGTTCGTTACGAAAGTGGGGGGCACGGGGGGGATACGTCCCCCCCACTTTAGTAAAGAACAAACATTTTCGTTAAGTGCCCTTGCTTAAAAGTCCATGCACATGCACACATACGTGCAAACATACACTTCTCAAGCCCTCTCCTTCCCACTCCTGCTCACTCTTCACAGACAAGACTCCAACATTTTTCAGTTTCGTGTGACAATTTAAAATGTTGACTTTTAAATATTAATTTTATTAAGTTATCCCCATCAATTTCTTATTTCAAAAGTCATCAGACAGTGTCTACAGGCCCTACCTTACACCCAGATCAAAGTGGCGCCTTGCTAGTTTAAGACCAATGCAGTTGTCTTTTTCCTGTCTAATGGGCACATTGTTTAAATAGCAAATGCACTTGCGCCTATTTGAGCATTCGTGGGTGTGTTTGTGTGTGTCTAAATATAAGGTGTGGTCTAGAACATTGCTGGCACATTGCTACCTTGAGGCAGCAAAATGTGATCGCGCGATTGCCCAGCAAAAACCTGGTCTAAAGTCAACAAGCATGCCTAAGTATATTTAACTACACTTAATATAAGCCACAATTACCTAACAAGCGCTCATCTATACAGATATAATGTCCTATTTCAAGAAATCTTACCAAGCAAATTTTAATTTGTTCCATTTGCAGATTTATTTACTTATTATGAACAAATATGACCTTGTATTCATAATGTTTTTACTTACGTGGATTTCACAAAGAAAAACTGTAAAATCATGAAGGTAAAAGACTGTAAACTCTAAAACGGTTTAATACAGCTTCTGTAACAGTGAAACACCGTAAAAATACATATCTGCCAAAACAATATTTTATGAATATATTTTCTGCTAAAAATACATTACTCTTGTGTTTATAGCAGAAATATGCTGTATATTTAATGGCCAAGACTGTAATTTACACTTGATTAGAATATTACCCAGAATGCATTCTATTATTTTAACATGGCATTGAAACTATTGATATTGAAGATATTAATCATATTTATTTGATTTGTTTTCATCATTACACTGATTTATGACTTTGGTATTTGCTGACTAATGTATTTGCAAAAAAATACATTTAGTTGGAAACATGAGTGAGACCAGCCAAGCACAGCCCACACATCCGGAATGGGATCACCGGGAGCAGTACGGCTGCAGGGTATTCCTATAGGATATTCATGTTATATATATGGCAGCAGAACAGTGTATCATGTGGAATAAAACTCAAACCTTAACCGTAAATTCAGTGGTAGGCTACTATCTTCCTATTACCATGTAATACTGTAAATAATGCGGTACATGCAGCACAAACCATGTTAAAAATGTGGTAGAAAACTTTATTTTTACATTGACATTCTATCGTATTTTTATATTTTATTTTTTGTGGCAACCACAGCTGCCAGTTTTATTCTGTTAAATTCAGGGTTGGGTAGGTTACTTTTTAAATGTAATCCATTACAGTTACTAATTACCAGATTAAAATTATAATCAGTAACATACTTTTTTGATCACCTAAATTTAGTAACATAATCTGATTACTTTCCATTACTTTTAGATTACTTCACGCATAAACATTGTTCTTTGAAATGCCATCCAAAGCAATTTACTGCATTGGTGCGCCAAATGTTTCTATTTTTTACCGTATATGTTGCGCAAGGGATAATATTAAAGTAGGACTTTATTTCAATTATTGATTGACGTTAATGAAAGGTAAATACGATTAGATTAAATTGGGTTCATGCATTTTCTTCTGCAAATTTCCTTTTACATTTGAAAGCAGTCCTAGAAGTAATCATATAATTTAAAAATAATACCTGTAATATGATTCCACTATTTTATCTGGTAACTGTAATGGATTACAGTTACTGTTTTTTGTAATTAGATTACAAGTAACAGATTACATGTAATCCGTTACTTCCCAACCCTGGTTAAATTTACGTTTTTTGTTTTACAGTGATAGGCACACAATGTGCTTGTTACACGCACAAAGACGCACAGGAGCGCACAAACATGCAAAGGATTCAAAAATGAAAACAGTACAATGTAAAATATTATTGTGTTATTTACAACCTATTTTATTTAGCCTATCAACATATTTTAGGGATCTTGGTGGAATCCTTCTGTTGCCGTGCGTGGTCTGCTCACACGCTTTCACTTCGCCAACGAGCCGATGAGCTGTTTTCCTCTGCAGAGAAGCATTCTCTTTTAACTTGGCAAATCCAATGTTGTAATAGCAACCCACCAAGGTGCAAGCATGCCTGGATTTTTAAAGGGAATGGGAGATAACATTCTGACTGGTTTATTGTATGTTACGCCCAAAACACACCCATGACTAATGAAGAGAATTAAGTACAACCCTTTTGAAACATATGCCTGGTTCAGCAACTGTTATATCCGCTGTTAATGTAGAAAAAGTGCAGTTGGACATGCCCTAAAGGCAGTTTGCCTTGCCTTGTGCTTTAGACCGTGCACTTAACAGATGGTTAAAATAGAGACTTATGTACTGTATGTATTTGGAGACAGGCTGGCTCTAGAACAGTCCAATTAGGTTATGAATCACTAGTAATACCAAATTAGATATTTAAGGGATATTGCATGTGTTAAACCCTTGATTTGACAGCTTTCCTACCTCAGTAAATCATCACGGTATTAGAAAATACTATTTAGTTCTTCTCAATGCTGTACTGAGTGGAGTTTAATACTGATTGTATATACATATTGTATTATACTGTATAAGGTAAAAAAAAGTGCCACTTTTTTATTTTTAACATTTAAGTAGCATACTTTTGTAATCACTGTTGGTGGGGAGAGATTGTGGTCCCATTTGTTCCATTTAAGGAGAGAGCCTTAATTGTGTTTGTTTGTTTGTTTACATGTTTGCATTTTATAAAGAATCCACAATTTCAACACGAATTGAAAGAAAGAAAAAGTGTGAGACAAAACTTGTGTGAGATAATGATTTCACTCCAAACAAAGCATGATTTGGTTTCCCCAACAATATTGTTAAATTTGTTTATATAATAAAGTTCTTCAAAAAATGTTCCACTACTATTTTAAGCTTTCAAAAGAAATGTTTTTTTTAAGATCACATGACCTAATCAACCAAACCAGAGTGATCACATTCAGTCATGAACACCTAAATCTGTCTCTAAAACTGGAGGTTGTGAAAGCAAATTCCTGGCTTCAAGCATCTACTCACATAATTCCTACATACAATCTATCAACCAAGCACATAAAAACTTATATTATAAACAATATGTGGCATTATTGAATTGTGCAGGCTTAGCCGTGGTCTGAGCACTTTGTTTCAGGCAATATTTACATATACGTATATACAGCCATGCAAGTATCAATGTACTGTCAGAACAACTCCCCAATGTAAACCAGAGACTGTATGTATGAGTGTGTGTGCATCCCACATGTATAGGTGCACGCGTGCATATCATCACCCGCGTGTGTAGAAAAAGAAAGTAAAGTAAAAATTACTATTGACAAATGAATCATTGCCAACCGTGGAGCTTTTTATGCATTAACATGTATAAACAGTTTATACGCACTCATGCACATGGCATTATGGACTTTATACTATTAGATAATGTGTTTTTCATTATTAAATTCTATGACCTAATCATTCATCTGTTACAGCAGTAAAGTGTGTGTGTGTTGTTACTCTGCATAGCAAGGCACCATGGGTGTTACAGCTATACAGAGGCTCACTGGAATGACCAGCATATTTCAGTCACACACACTCAGAGACCAACATGTAGGGATGTGTGTGTCATGGCAGGTTTCAAGGCTATAAAGGCTTGAATATACAGTATGTGTGCGATTGAAACGTGCACTGCACACAGTAACAGTAGCACCTATGTGGGCTTTAAGCAAATGTGCACACATCTACCCAGTTATAAATGTGTTATTTATAAGAATATAAATCACAGATTCAAACCATCTGTGTTTTATTTTAAGAACTAACTCATTATCCACCCTGCTCCGGCAAAATTCATTTTGCAACCTCAGTTTCATGTTGGGAATAAGAACTTATTCAAACTCTATAATAAAAACCCTGCAGTTCCTTGGATACTGAAGTTATTTCGAGCCACATGAGCGTCATTATCTGAAATGCAATACAACATGTTGTCAATTACATGGCGACTTTCCCCTCTGACTGCCGCAATGCTTAGAAAAGAAACAAACTGTTTCTAGGGTAACTGGCTCTTCGTAACTTTACACGTGACCTTCACCGTCCGCCTCCATAAGGGAAGTTTCTGCAACAGGGAAAGTTTCTTGTGTACGTACTGTATGTGCGTTTGCCTGTAGTATATGTACCGTATGTCTTGTAATGTGCTTATATTTTGTGTGTGTGTGTGTGTGTGTGTGCGTGCGTGTGTGCGTGTGTGTGTGTGTGCATTTAGATGTATGGGATTTCCGCATGCACATACACCAGGATGGTGGAGAGGTAGGTTTCACTCATGGTTGACCTTCCTCCCCCCTTTCCCCATTCATATTGACAAACCAAAATATTCATAGCTATTGCTGTTCGATATCTTTAATGCTAATATTCCCCCTGAGCATCTTTTCATCGCATCGTTCCACTATAGCAGTCAGACGTGTAATTTATTGATGCAATACAGCCTTGCAGATCCTTCACTGCACTGGTACAGGGCCTATCTTATTGCTAAGCACAAGGTATTTGTACACTTGTTTCCTGCATGGCCACCTGACGTAAAATGCGTCCAAAGAGACTTGACGTCACTGTCTACTGATGTGCTGCCGGCATTCTGTGGCGGCAGACGTTTTCGCACGCCGTTTGCCCGACATTGACTTTCATTCTCCACTCATCCATTCCACTGGCTTTTGATAGACTGTTGTCATGGGCTTGGGGTCATTTCCGAGGCGGTGGGTTCACAAACTGTGTAATGAGCAGTGTCGGGTATGACAGCTTGAAATTGTAGCTTTCCAAGCAAGCTACAATCTACTAATTTAAAGTACCTACTACAGCTAAGCTAACATTTCTATCAAACTACCACACTAAATGAATAATGTCTGGCCACGCTCCATTGGGAAGTGTCGTTACTTCCTATGGCCGCAGACTTCTGGTGAGTTTTTAAATTATTGGACAGAGCTAAACCAATCGGCATTGCTAGAACTGTTTTAAAAGCCTCTTCTTTCTCTACCACCATTTAGAAACACCCTTGAATTCAACGCCATTTCACTAACACAACCTGATTGAACCATCAGCTGTGAAAACAATGTTTCCAGACTATAATCTCAGCAAAATATTTTTAGCTGAGAGCAATAGTCGGGCAAAGCCAGGATAGCTATACACAACAATCTACAAAGAATTTGCTTTAAGGTCTAGCTTAAAGGTGAAGTGATTGATGGAGTGACACTTTTTGTGAAAATAAGTCCTCACAGTCCAGTAGCTGTCCATTGTGTGCACACGCTGAAAAAATAATCATGTATTTCTACACAGCCCAGGGTCTGTAAAGAGGATTGCAGATCGCAACAGCCTTGACAATATGCATGGAATTTGGTGGGAGCGCTAACATGCGAACGCTGACAGCCTAGCTATGAAACAAGATCAGAGGAGGGTGTGTTACAACATACACAGAGAGATGTCATTCTCTGCTCAGGACATAATTACTCCATCATATCTTTACATAGAAAATTGTTGTTTTCTGCTGTATTAATGTTTATAATATTGTATAGAGCACATAAATGTAGTCTTCGTTATGTCGCATTAATAACTTTCTATTATATGTGCATGCTTGAATTGATACATTTGTAGTGTATTTAAACCATTCAGTAAGAAGTTTCTAAATGTGTTATACTGTACTGTTATGTTTGTGCTTGTAGTGGTGAACAAGTGTAGACATGTTTCAATCTCTGTGGGTTCTTCTTCCTTGTATATATGTCTGTTGCTAAGGTGACAAGACTAGTGCATTCTGAGAACAGCCTTGTCCTAAGTGGTTTTGTGACCAATTGCAATTGCAGAAATTGCAGATTATATAATTATTGTTCTATAAATGGCCCAGGAGATACTGTTTAGGTGGGTAGGCGGGGGGCGAAAGTGTGAGCAAAAGGTCGCAAATTGTAAACTTGTACAACTAGTTATTTAGCGTAATTTATGATTGCAACACTACTTACATGGACAAGGCTATCAACACTGGTCAACATGTCTACATGATCTACATGATCATTGAGTTCCCTACAAAATTTTGGGGAATGTATCCTCCTCATCCCCCCCGCCGCCATGTATTCTAATATAAATGTAAGATATATGAATATGCAGGAACAGAAATTAATACTTTCATCCATCCATCTTCTCCCACTTCCAGAGTCGGGTCGCGGGGGCAGCAGCTCCAGCAATGACCCCAAACGTCCCTTTCTGAGTCACATTAGCAAGCTCTGACTGGGGGATCCCAAGATGTTCCCAGGCCAGTGTGGAGATATAATCTCTTTACCTAGTCCTGGGTCTTTCCCGAAGCTTCCTCCTAGCCGGACGTGCCTGGAACATGCCTTACTAGGAATGTGCCTTAATAGATGCCTGTACCACCTCAACTGGTTCCTTTCAATGAAAAGATGCAGCGGCTCTACTCCGTGTTCCTCACAGAGCTTCTCACCCTATCTCTAAGGGAGACGCCAGCCACCCTCCTGAGAAAACCCATTTCAGACACTTGTACAATGGTGCGGTAAAGTGATTAGTAATGATTTTTAAAAAAAAGTATACTTTTAAATCTGAATTAGCTTTTGTGTAGTTTTACCATTCCCAGTTGTAGACTAAATCTACAATTTAGTCTCAAAACTGTACGAAGAAGGTTTTAATCTAATAAGAATGACATGTTTTGCTTTCTGTTGTTTCATTTTAATTTATTTAAAGGAACAATGTTATATATGTAGCTCTTCATGTATACATAGTTAAATTTAGTTTATAAAATACACTATATTGTCTTGGTCCATTTGACAAACATGTATGTACAAATGTACATACAAGAACTTTAAGGAAAACATTGGCACACCATTTTCTTTTCAGTAGTCCTTTTTAAAATGTTAACTGAAATATCTTATTTAGGAAAATAAATTACTGTGGTTCAGTTGAATGCATTGGCAATTAGAATTGAAACTCAAACATCGCTGTTTGTCCTGCACACAAGCGAAGCAAAAAGGCCCCTAAGGAACACCTCTCCTGAACCTAATGACTGTCTACAAATGTGTATTTGCCTTAATCCAAATCCAACTCTTTATCCATTCTCTCTCACCCAATCCACCCAGCCATACACATGCAGTGTACTTGATGCTAGCAAATCTGTCTATAGAGAGAAGTATTCATTTGCTGTGCTTGGGTATGTGTGTGTGTGTGTGTGCTGGCTGCTGAAAGAGGTACTGGCTTGGACTGGACAGATGAGGTTGCCATGCTTCGTCTGGGGAAATTGGGTTATTTTACCAACCACATGCACGCACAAACACACACACACACGCACACACACACACACACACACACACACACACACACACCTCATCCTCATGTAGATTAAAACAATATAGTTTATCCCATCAGGGAATAGGAATAATTCTCTCCCTCCAAATAAAATGCACATGTTCTGTATACAGCCTGTTCAATTGGCATAGGGCAAAACTTGTGTGAGATAATGATTTCACTCCAAACAAAGCAGGATTTGGTTTCCCCAACAATATAGTTATATTTGTTTATATAATAAAGTTCTTAAAAAAATGTTCCACTACTATTTTAAGCTTTCAAAAGAAATGTTTTTTTTAAGATCACATGACCTAATCAACGAGTGATCACATTCAGTCATGAACACCTAAAACTGGAGGTTGTGAAAGCAAATTCCTGGCTTCAAGCATCTACTCACATAATTGCTACATGCAATCTATCAACCAAGCACATCAAAACTTATATTATAAACAATATGTGGCATTATTGAATTGTGCAGGCTTAGCCGTGGTCTGTGCACTTTGTTTCAGGCAATATTTCTACAGCCATGCAAGTATCAATGTACTGTCAGAACAACTCACCAATGTAAACCAGAGACTGTATGGATGAGTGTGTGTGCATCCCACATGTATAGGTGCACGCGTGCATATAATCACCCGGGTGTGTCCATAATCACGTGTCATTGGACACCAAGGGGGCTGTCAGTCGCGTACCGAGCAAGGGAGAGGGGATAAGATGGCTGTCTGTGGTTTCTTTGTCTGGCTGACGGACTGGCAACACGGCGTGAAACAATGGACTTGACGTCCATGTTGTCTTGTCAGTGTAGCGCTCTGACACAGGGCCACCGGGATCTCTCCGCCTCTACACTCCACGTCTGAACACATGCAGCCACGAAGCGCTCGCACAACCTGGACAGGTGTTTGTTTGTGTGTAAGGGGGACGGGTGTGTGGTGAGGCGTCCCTAACTCAATCAAAGGCTTCGCTGCCTTGGCAGTGCAAGCTACAGCAAAGCAAAGCAATGGGTTTCCCGGAGCGATTAAATTCTTCATCGTCTTCCATTAGGATGCATGTGTGGATATCCCTGTGTGCGTGTGAGTGCAAGTGAATGCACAATTTGTCGTGTGAGTGCTTTGAATTTTGTTGTTTAAAATAAAATATATATATATACACTACAATAGGATGGGCAGGATATTTATCGATCTATACATGTAAACATAACACAACTTCAATTACAACAAGCTATCCAGATTTGTGTAAGATAATTGCATGTGTCATAAAAACTGAATATTAATAAACTAAATATACAAGATGAATAACACTTTTATAATGTGGCACTGTAAAAAAAAGGCGTCAGTAGTAATAAATAAATACTGTCCCTGAACCTACTGGTTTTGGTCATTAAGGACCTTACAGACACAACGCGACGATTGCAGCACTGCTCTCTGAAACCCAATATTTCCAACGGCTTGCACTGCGGCGCGCGAGCTTGCGTCCAAAGTTCAACCTAGTTGAACTATGGACGATGCACGGTGTGATGAGCCAATAGAAACCATGCAGACAGCCAGACACGGAAGGCACAATGGATTTAAAGCTAATATTGTGTGTGTGTGTGAATTCCCTGCGTTTGTAGTCACTATTTTAGTCGCTTAGTCTGAGCCAAATGTAAACCCCCTTCCCTGCAATCAGAGCCAATGGTCGGCGAGTCAATAACTCATGTCTCATTCTATCTGAATGGGCCTTTAGACTCTTGTACAGTTTGCCAGATAATTGCAGGGTAAACAGTTTGTGACTGGATGGTTGTGGTCCATGGTAATTTTACGTGGTGGCTTGGTGTAGAGGTCCTGCATGGCCAGCACTATCAGCTTCTATGTATTGTAGATGTTGAGGGCTTCATGTACGCACGTTAGCAAGTGTAGTCAGACCGCACATATCGCACGCTGTGCAGTGGATGTACTCAACGTGCGGCTGATGGCATAATCAGCGCTTGGCACAGTAGTAGACACAGCGACACTAGGCGAGTAGCATCCATCTTTTATCCATACGCTGCTGTTGGGTCTATTAATTCTGAAACTCCCTTGGGGAGGCTCAGCCAAGAAGTTTGTAAGGCTTCTCAGGTATCTGAAGGTTGCAGCTTCAGAAGTAATTAACAACACCAAATAATCTAATGGGAGCAGTTTTCAGTCGCTGTGCAACGCCTGTGGACCAATTCCAGATTTGAGCTAGTGTCACTGGTCACATGGCACTGACTGGAGAGTGAACCTAACAGGTTTTTAGATAGTGGAGGAAACCAGAGCACTTGGGGAAAACTCCCACAGACAGAAGGAGAACATAGAATGGCCGGGACGACTGGAGTTCCAACACAGGACATTCTTGTTGTGAGGCCACAGTACTATCCTCTGAGCCACCGTGTTGCCCCTGGATACTGAAGTGTAATCAATAAACACCACCTCATCATGTGTGTTCCTCTGGTCCATGTGACATAGTGCAAGCCTGTGCAAACTGCAGGGTCTAGGGAGGTAGTGATGTGAACCAATTCAGGGTGCAAGACATCAGTGACACGGGACGATAGTGGTCGACTGCTTAAAGGGGATGATGTCACAAAATGAAGATGATGGTGGGAACCTGTCAGCTATGAGGACCCATACAGAGATGTTGTCAGGTCCAGTAGATTTCCTACAGGGTTAACAATATTGTGAGATTTATACACCTCCTTTACTTACTAGAAGGGGGACTATGTATTAATCCAGTAAATCCACAAGGTCACAGTTATCAATCTTAAAGTGTGCCTAGAAGGTGTAGAGCTCACACAGCTCACACAGGTTTTCCTCTAATGTTAGTTCTTAGCCCACTCTACATGGCTGATTATCTATCAGAGCCACAGTAATACTACTACTACTACTACTTTGTTTCTACGTATTCTATGTCTATTGCATTATTAATTTCATTCCTAACCTCATACCTGGATATCCTGTGCTCGCCCAAACCAACAGCTGTTTCAACATAGTGCAGAGCATCTGAGCCCCACAAGTACAAACACCTCCCCCTCCTTTGCTTGTTTGATTGAGCCCATGATCCAATTGTGCCAGTGTAGAGGCCCTCTGGAACAGTGGCAGTGTCAGGTATACTTGGGTCCAGCCAGGTCTCAGTGAAAACAAATGGCTTTCAGCTCTAATGTAAAAGTTCAAATTGTTGTCCAAAGATGTAACCGTGGCCGGGAGTAAACTAGGAAGAGGACAGTTCCCTCTTTCTCTCAGCCAGCACACCATCTCTTTATCGCAGCAGCTTACAGTACAGTTTGTTGCCTTCTATTTGTGTATACAGGTAAGTCAAACATTGCATCCAATGTGTTCACATTATCTGTTATCAGAATGGTCTAATATTGTATTTTAATATATGTGTATTTTCTGTATAATGTAACAATGTAACAAATGTTATCTCTGTAACTAGGGGGTGTATAAGACAAACAGTGAGAATAAACTACTGTTCTTTGTCCTGTGTCTCAAAACTTAATTTAGAACCCTATTTCCATGAATAAAGCACATGTACTGTGAACAATACACAATACATACACAATTCCCTAAATACATTGTGAAGTGTTTTTCACACAGCAGCATTGCAATGAAGAAATTAAACTAATTTATTTCAATCAAAAGAATTAGCTAATGCGTTATACTAGCACATTTATAGCAAACCAACAATTACTGGCAATAACTGGCTAATTAGCTTATTTATTAGACATCAATAAGTTAGAGAATGTGTTAATACAATTAACACATTCTCTAACTCATATTTTATTTTCTCTGTTAGCACCTCTGTTTTAGTACACGCAACGCAATAGTTGGACCTCTGGAAACTAAACGAGTGTTGACAATGACTGTGATCAATGAAGCCTGTTGCCTAGGCCAATGAGTCTAATACAATCAACTGCTGCATTCACATGCGTGCACGTTCCCAGACGTGCACTGAAACATACACTCACAAGCAAAGAGTTAGCCAGGGTAAATCTAATGTGATGAAGTAGCCTGGCTAACTGGCTGATGCTAGAAGAGTTCTTTTAATTAATTTCTAACAACAATGATCCAGGAACAGGTAAAAAGGTAGACTGGAACATTAATGTCACGATCCACGGCCGATCAAACACTGGACAGCGCCAGGCGGCTGGTTCAGCACCGGACAGCGCCAGGCGGCTGTTCAGCACCGGACAGCGCCAGGCGGCTGGTTCAGCACCGGACAGCGCCAGGCGGCTGTTCAGCACCGGACAGCACCAGGCGGCTGGTTGAGCACCGGACAGCGCCAGGCGACTGTTCAGCACCGGACAGCGCCAGGCGGCTGGTTCAGCACCGGACAGCGCCAGGCGGCTGTTCAGCACCGGACAGCTCCGTTGCCAAGTTTCCAGCCCCCTAATTCACCGGACGTGCAACTGTCTCTTCTCTGCTTCCTGGGCGGAGGTTTAAGAGGCTTTCGCCTATTGACAGTTTGTTGTTTTCAACTTGGATTGCATGTACCAGCGATTACCCTCTACCCACCTCGCTATCTCATCTGTTCCCTGCTCCTCGCTCCCTGCTCCTCGCTCCGTGCTCATCGCTCCCTGCTCCTCTCTCGCTGCTTCTCTCTCGCTGCTCCTTGCTCCCTGCTCATCGCACTCCTCCCATCGCACTCCTCCCAACGCTCCCCAATCGTCCTCCTCCGCTCCCTGCCGCAGGCTCTCCTACCTGATCTTCCAAGCGTCTTACCAGCCAGGCTGCCACTACAACCCCAGCACCAATGGTTGTATTGCTCACCTGCTTGCCTTTATTACATTATTAAACACTGTTATTTTGTACCTGTAATCTCCTGACTCTGCTTCCCGCACTTGGGTCTTCGACCCTCCTCCGGCCGTACCCTGACACTTAGTCTGACATTTAACCAGACTAGCCTTCTAGCTTTCCTTAAGGATGGGATGGGACTGGATGGATGTAGTGTTCTTAAGGCCTGAACCTTCATCCAGCTAAGAGAAGGTTTTCATAATGAACAGAATACTTATACAGTGTAACTAACTATTTTGACATTAGTCAGACATTGACATTTATTTTTGTACAATTTCTGTATTTGGCCAATTTGATGTTAGAAATAGATCAGGCATCTATCTCACATTTGGCACATTTTAGTACCTCTCTCTAGTAAACCACAAGCACGTTCTACCTGAGCAGATGCATCAATCAATCAAGCATTAATATTGTTGTGAATTCATGTATGGATGACTGAAATCAATGGCCGGATATAATGACAAGCATTCAGAAGAAGATCGATGGATTGATCTATCGATCTGTCTATCTATCCATCCATCCTTATTATATCTCTCTCTCTCTCTCTCTCTCTCTCTCTCTCTCTCTCTCTCTCTCTCTCTCTCTCTCTCTCTCTCTCTCTCTCTATGTCTCTCTAAATCTTTTCCTCTCAACCATGTACGTCAAATATGCACTCACCCAGTTGGTGCAATTGATTTAATGTGAGGTGAGCAGAGAGCATTAGTGTATTTAGTACATTACCCATTGGGTAATGCCATTCACTGGGCTGTCTGTTCGCATAGAATCAGCCCATTAACGGGAGTATGTCAGACACTCAATATTCCTGTGATGTTGAATTATGCTATTTCTTTCCTTGCTCCTTCCTTTGCTCTCCTCTACTCTCTCGGCATGCCTTGTTCACACTCACGAGCAGATTTCAAACTCGACAAAATGTACCATTAAGTATTATGGAGCCATGCTGGGCCCCGGGCTGTGGAAATCATTGCGTGGACTCCGTTCCCATCTGCCACCTCTATTTACATGTTACACCCGCTGTACAGCCAACACAGAAATGGGAATATTTGGAGGGTAGGATTGGTATGCCGTTGTTGTGCTTGTATTTTATTATGTGTCTTGAGTTAGTGTTCACATACACACACACAGAATGTACTGTTGGGACCCGTAATTAAACTATTTTATTGTGTGATGTATAACACTTTCAAAGCTAAGAAATGTTTTTCTAAGTTCACTGCTCCTTTAGTGGTTCGGCCCAGGGGAGTAATCAGCTTTCAGAATCAGCATGCAAATTGAATCACAATCTGTGAATAAATGAATTCGCTCTTTGTTTTTGCCTCTCTCCTTCCTTCGATGATTTAATATTTTGGTTTCAGCGATGTATCCACCTGTTCACCCCATCAAATCCCTCAGCACGGGATTGAAGAATCGTTAGCAGTGGAGCCAAAGACTGATTTAATGATTTAATGAAATAAAATCTGTGCTTGATCAAATCAGAAGTATTTGAATTATATGTCGGGGTTTAAAAGCATCTGTTCACATTGCATCTTTTGTTCTCATTGGATCTTTTGTTTCTCTTATTTAGGTAAAGGACAGTAAGAGTTTGCTTTTGCACAGGATCAGATCAAGGTCATTTATTGAAGAACACCGCTTCCTTGGCTAGAAGCTATCGGCAATGCCTACTACCATTATTCTGTTGCTGGAATTGTTCTTAAAACAAAAGTTGTCCACGATTAAGGACATTTCTTCAAATAAAGGTTGTAGAATATTATTTGTAATTGCAGAAATTATTTTTTTATCTTTCAGATTTACCTCAAATTCCATTGCACATCACAAACACTGGACTTGAATTAACACAAAGCGCATTTTCAAGATCGCATCCTTATTCTCTCTTCAGTGCAAAGTGCCGTCATTTCATTTGCATGGCCTTCGCATGTCTATTAACACATTTTTGAGGGCTTAAAGAAATCGGTTTCAGCATTGAGGGCTCCCAGTGGGCCAATGAAACAACAGCGATGCCTCAATCTTAGTAGTTACAATCAGCATGCTCTTGTCTTATAGATTGCCTAAGCCATTGGCAGATGTGGACAGACAACAGATGCAAGAGAGTCATATCCCAAGGATGCTGTTCACGTAGCACATTGCGCCATGCAGCTATAGTGGGGCTATAGTGAGTCCATTAGTCACATTCATCTGACGAACAAACATTGTAATGAATTCCATTCTTTGGTTGTTCCACATGGCTCATGTTAGCACAGAAGAATGCTTGTCTTAAAGACTTGACGCTCTAACAAAGCATGGTACAGTAGCTATTGTGAATGTTTTCAGTGTGTTAAATCTACTATGACTTTAAATCTGAGCATATGGGTTCTGCATATTCTATGGAGGACTACAGAAGTGCACTATGGGGCAACAGATTAGCTTTTTTTAAAGCATTCGGACATTGGCAGAATACTAAATAATTATTGAATTAGCTATTTGAGGCATGCATATTGTGTTGCAGCATTATACATCATGTGCTCATAGGGCTCAGGTGAGTGCATTATGGCAGACCCATTCTGATCAAATGCTATGTGTATATAATCATCGCACACATGCAATGTCATATGGAGCAGTTCATGTCCAGTCTCCAGTTCGACTTGCCCGTCCTCCTTAAAATACAGGAGTCAAACAAACAAACCACCAAACAAACAGTGGTTATCCTTTGATATACATTAGAATACACATTCTCAGAATCGGGAAGAGAGGAGATATTGAAGAAAAAGAGAGAGGAATAGATACAGCCAGATACATCTCCCAGACCTGATGCTATAGCATCACATTGCAAATTGCTTAAAGAAAGCTTTCACTCCTGCACCAGTAAGAAGGGATTTGTTGGGTTTTTCTTGCATCTCGGTAGAACCGTGCAAACAGTGTGACTTGAATGTGCCATAACTGGCCACTGTATCTCCCACCTACACAATGTTTACTGGATATGTGTCCTCGTTTAGAAAACATGTTCTCAGATTCACTTGAATTTAGTCATATAGTTTAACAATGTGTTTATATTATATTCAGAAAAGATACTGAGCCTCAAAAACCTTGCTTATGCACGTGATCTATGAATCTTAAATTAGAATGGCAATCAGCAATTTCCCTTTCAGTACTTTCTCACCTTTAATTGTTTCCCATCAAATTGTGCATAAAGCTAATCCAATATTCACAACAGGCTTGGATGCGTATTTGTCTAAATTAACTGCAATACAATACATACTGTACCTAGCAGGATAATCACTTGTGTCTAAACTTTGTAGGATAATTTCCACGTCAAATTAGTGTTTTCACTATGCATTATCTAGTAGAATTGTTTCTCTGCATAGGTCATACTTATGATTGTAAGTCTGATTTATACATTTTTCTTAAATAGCCAACTGTTTCACACTGAGTAAAGGAGTAATTATTTGTTTCATTTTCAGTGTGATATGTCACAGGGGGTCCATCAAAATTATATTAAAATGTCTATTTTCACATGCGAATTTTAACTGCACCTGTTAATATGAACACAAAATCACAGTGTGCTATCACGTCTTGAATTTCTAAACCAGTCAATTAAAATCATTCAAACTTAAAGGGACAATCCAACATTTTGTCTATTTGTGTCCAGCTATTTGTCAAGTTTGTCCAGCTTTGCTGCTATTTTATCTTTGCTGCTATTTTCTAGTGTCTGACCATATATTACGTCCACCAACACACAACAAAGTCGCACCTATTTGCTACGGCATACCGACTTGCTTTGTTTGAAAACATAAAACTGAATGAGGTGGATTTCATGGAGGGTGGGAGATCAAGATGTGGATGAGCACATTAATGTAGGTGCCATGAGGTGCTACTGTCACGCTGAGATTCAGGTAGGGTGTCACAGTCCACCGACAGCCCTCCTTACCGGTTTGATTGTCAATTGGTTTCACCTGCCCCTTTTTAAGCGTGTCCATTTGTCTGTCTAGTCTTCCTGTATACAAGCCTCATATATACTCATGTTTCTGTTGTCTTTTGCAGTCGTTTACACAACGTGGTGCATTCATGCATGTTTGTACCAGGTTGTTGAGTAAACCTTTGTTGGACTTGAAACTTTCACTTTGGCTTCATGACAGAATGAGCGAACAGTACCTCCAGCCGACCGGGGTTTCCCACATGCGGGCTCGCTGTTTTCCGTGGCTCCCGGGAAAGCCACACAGGGAGGATGAGCCACCAAGGCTCCGGTCAGTTGCCTCAGTCACTCTCCTTGCAAGCTCTGCCTGCAAGCTCCCCCTCACCGCCATTGTCAATGCGAACCATGGCAGCTTCCGGATTTTTCCATCTCCGCCAACCGGGGACCTGTGTTCTCCCCCACCATCCTGCTCCCTGGTGAGTCCTCCGCCCTGAACTCCTCTTTACCTCTAGTGAGCCTTCGGATGCTACAGTACGGCTGCATGGGAGTTGTAGTTCATATGAATGCAATGAATCTGCAGATGCTACACCAGCCTCCAGCCTTGCCGAGCCACCGCTGTCCCCCACCGTCTCCTGCCTTGCCCCCTGCAGAACCTCAGCCTTCTGCCTCAGCTGTTGTCCCCCAGCAGCCTCCCCTAGACTCAGCTGCTGTTTTCTAGCAGCCACCCCATCCTCCCCCCCTCGGCCCCCGAGCCGCCAGTTTTTGTACTGGCCCCTGAGGCAGTTTCTGTTTGGCGCCCCTTGAGTCAGTATCTGTTTTGGCGCCCACGCCGCCTGTTTTGGCGCCTGCCGTGCTGGCTTCCGTCAAGGCGCAGCAGCCGTACCCCGTGGTCGCAGGGCCGCCTGTCCCGGGCGGCCCCCAGACAGTGCTGCTCCGCCTGAGCGGCATCCTCTCTGGTCCTGCTGCTGTTGAAGGGTGAAGCCACACCCTGTCTCCACGACTGCCGTGCTCCAGCAGCAGCTCCCACCTGTCCTGACCCTTGCCCTCGTTGATTCATGCACCTTACTGCGCCAATGAGTACAGCCCTGTCCACGTTCTGTTTCTATTTAGAAGTATATCACAACGATGTAAAATGTTTTCCGGAGCTGGAATATTATATATATACTGTATATATATATAGTTAATATACGTAAATAGTTTACAGTCAAAAGTTTAAATATAGATTTAAATGGGTATAGACATATTTTATACGATAGCACGCCCCCCAAATCTTCAGGTCGGCAAATGTGAACAGAAGTAGGCCAGCCTTAATATTCTGTGTTTTATTTTTTCAATTTTGATTTGTATTATATTCTGAGGCCTGTGCAAGTTCCAATGTCAAGCAAAACAAATGACAGAGGTTACATGTCCACTTGATTTCATCCTCTAATAGCAGTGTGTTGACATTGGTAATAGCATTCACTGACTCGTGAAATATATTTGTTTCCCTTCCAGACACTATTGCTGTACCTGTGGAATAAAACAAAATATCACTTGGCTGGCATTCTTGTGGTAAAATCACTCTCTGAATGTATTTATTTATTTATTTAAGGACAGGAGGCACACAGGCTTGGGGAGATCACGGTAGCATTCGTCTCAGACTCAATCTCCTTTTCAGAAGATGGGTCTCTCATCAATATCAGAATGCTACCAGTGAAAATGATGAGGGTGCGTATGTGTGAACGACAGAGCGATGACGAATAAGAAAGATTGAGCCAGAGCCCCGAAGAAAGCAGGAGGGATGCTAAAAGCATCGTGCAATATCTCAGGCGGGGCTGAATCAATGTGTAATCCCAGTTTTCTGAGACCATAAAAAGTACCTGCTGTCTCAATGGCCTGGCAACTTACTTACAAATTCTCACTTCTATCTATTTGAAGAGTTGGGGACAAATGTGGTCACCTAGGTCATTTGGTCTCGGAGAGTAAAATGAAAAAAGTCCTATTGACAATTTCTGAAACTGAATGGATATCTATCTAGAATTACTGGTACAAATGTATGTGAAGGAGTTATATCTCTATTATGAATTTGTGAGGGTTATTTGAGTATTTATAGACAACATTTTGGATACACTATAACACTACAAATCAAAACCAATAATTTATAGATTAAACGAATGATTTTACAGTTAGCCCTAAATGGAAAGAATGCACTTACATGAACACTTTTTTGTCTTTTTGAATGGAATCTATCCAATTGACGGTTTTGGGTAACCTGTTTTCATGGGATGTCATCTAATCGGGTCTGATGTTTACATGCGCCGTCGTAACTTTTCGGAATTAATGTTAAACATACACACATTTTCTAGCTCATAATGTAACGTGGCAAATGGTCAAACCGGCTAGCTTCTAGTTGTAGGTACATTGGAGAGTGAGGCTATTTGTGTGACTCGTTGAGAAATGTTCGGCTCCAGACGAAGTCACCGTACTAACTCCCATTCACTTATTTGCGCGTGTTGCAGCTGTTTTGACCAGACTTTGTATCGTTCTTATAATACTTCCATTGTACAGTGGCTGTTGATTCCTTTGTGTTTCTTAACATTTCTGCGCATGCCCCGTCTTACACTAATGTTATTGTGTGTGATGCCGATAGGCTATTTTGCACAGCAACTGTAGCCTCCATGTAGTCTGGATCAAACAATTTTGATCAGTTAGTACGGTGACTTCATCTGGAGCCTTACAGTATATCTCTCCACCTGCAACTCAAATAGCCATTCTCCCGACGTGCCTATAGATGCTAGCGGGTTTTAGCCTTTTTGTTACCAGGACACTTTACATTACCAAGCTATAATGTGTGTATGTTTAACATTGATTCCGATAAGGTTTAACGCAGCATGTACACCAGACCCAATTAGATGACAAACCACTTACGCAGGTAACCCTGTATCTGTTAAGTATCTGCACTGGCTAGAACAGCAATAGAAGAAACATACATACAAATTCTCTCATTATTTTATAGAAGTTCTGAATTAGAAAATAGAAAATTCCAGGCTTTTTCTTTAGGAGCATGACATTTTTGAATAATAAACATAGCTGCTGCACCTTTAAACTTGACAATTTGAAGAATAATGCTTTTATCACTTGGCAAGAGTTTAATTTTCAGTTCTCCAATGACTAAACAAGCTGACCCAGGAGTGTGGGTGGATCAATGTCCACTAATTAATGCCAGTGATTTTGCTGCCTTGGAAGCAAGATGGAAATGTTCGTTAGGCAGGCTACAGTACAAATAGACTGCAGATTTTGTAGAAGGTATAATAAAAAAAGTGCTGTCATTTGTTTGCAAATAACATAGCTAGTGTCACTGGTTATAAATCGTGTAGTCTAGTGCATGTCCATTCTCCATTCTGTGTGTTCTTTTGAGTCTAAAAGCAACATCACAATGTGAATAATTCACATATTTTTAGTTTGCCCTTGCTTCTCATGTTAGTAAATTCCCTGTATTACATCATAACATCAGTTATTTTGCAAATCTGACACTAACCTATGCTGCCTATCTGTAATATCTATGAATCCATTCTGTAGCTGATTTTCATGTTGTTTGTAGTGAGGGGATGTGTAGAAACAGACAGACAGCCCAGTTTCGCTAACAGCCCCGGCGGTAACAAGCACTATGCTAATCGCAGTCCTAATGAAAGCATATCTCGAGGCTTGATACAGTGGCAGAATAAATGCCTTCATTTAACACAGCATGGGGCCAATGGTGCTGGGAAAATGCAGTTTTTAAACACACAAACGCCACAGCACAGCTTGGCTTTTCAACAGGGAAAACAATTTGTTGTGACTGTCACCGAGAAAGGTGAGCAAAACACCGGTGGTGATAGCGCGCTCCCTCCCACGCAAAAGCTAGCTAGCACTTGTCATGAGTTAAAAGATGTGTTTTTTCCGTGACTCAGAGAGTACCCCGCCAAACGTTCTTTTACAGAGATACTCAACAAAAGACATTAACGAGGAGACATACATGTAAACCGATATTGCTTCGCATTTGAAATACTTTGCATTTGTTTAGACACTAATACCATTGATAGTGAAAGATATCATCACTCCCATCAATGGCAGTATAGTGTCAGCTCTCTCAGACAATATGGCAACACGTGATTTGGGTGATAAGCGTGGCTTATCTCACAAGAAGATTTACCCTGGCATGTGCGTACATATTTGTGTGTGGCATATGTACACAAGCTCAAAAGAACAGTATTCACATTGTGTGATGCAAACCTGATAGTCCTTATGAGCCAAGAAAATAGTGTGTGTGTGTGTGTGTGCGTGTGTGTGTGAAGCACAGAGTGACTGTTCAGATAAGGCTTATTCCATGTGAGTAACCTTTAATTAAATTAAAGGCATACTTAATGAAGGGAAGACATTGAGAATAGATAGTGTGTGTGTGTGTGTGTGTGTGTGTGTTTGTGCGCACGTGTGTTTGTGCGCGCGTGTGTGTGTATGCTTATATGCTTCGTAAATAAGATATATTACAATTTGTTCAAATTAAGATCACATATGTATGAACGGTTATGGTCGGTGACAAGGCGGCCCCAAAAGCAATAACGCCAGGAGGCAGAAAAGCTAAAGAAACAAAAGGTTTACTCCCGGTATCGTAGTTGGGGTACAGGCAGTGTTCGGCAACAGGAAAACAACAGGCGGAGGTAGCCAGAGGGAACAGGCTGGAAACAACATCGGGGGACAGGCAGAGTTCAATAACTGGGAAACTACATAATACAAGAACTCAAGGGCACAAACACAAAGACATGGAAGACTGGAGTTGAGAGGTGAACTAACAAGCCTGCAACTGGTACAGGAAACACAGTATAAATACAGAGAACAGGTAGAGAGTTAACTGGTACAGGAAACACAGTATTAATACAGAAAACAGGTAGAGAGTTAACTGGTACAGGAAACACAGGGTATACATACAGAGAACAGGTAGAGAGTTAACTGGTACAGGAAACACAGTATAAATACAGAGAACAGGTAGAGAGTTAACTGGTACAGGAAACACAGGTAGAGAGTTAACTGGTACAGGAAACACGGGGTATAAATACAGAGAACAGGTAGAGAGTTAACTGGTACAGGAAACACGGGGTATAAATACAGAGAACAGGTACAGGAAACGGGTAATCCCACGGGATTACAGAAAATATGTGGAACAAGGAACAAAGCAGAGGCACGGCTGTAACTGTGACATTAAACGTATAGTCAGCTATTGCAAGATAAATGTAAACTTTTTCGTAAAATTGACCAAATATCTCCTTGCATTTCGCTATTTTACTGTTTTCTGTACATGCTGAAAAAATTATGTGATACTTCCCTGGCTTTCTAAATAGGAACATACAGTGGTGAATCACTAATA
>JAODOY010032361.1:0-21956 GCA_025399855.1 Forbesichthys papilliferus | reverse complement strand
GTCTGCTATTGCAAGCTAATTGTAAGATAATACACTGTATTAGCATTTCGCTAGCTTTCTGTTCACTGTGCGTGCTAAAAGAAAAATCCAGTACTTCTACACTAACCTGACATGCTGTTAGACACCTGATTCACATGAATTGGTCATTATCAATCTCTGCAGAAGCCTGATAACGGCCTATTCATTTGGAGCAGGGAGACATATAAAACATGCAGGGCAGCGGCCCTCCAGGACCAGGATTGCCCACCCCTGTGTTAGACACATCCATCTGGGGAGCCGTCCATTGAAACGTTTTAAAATGGCAGGCGCTTTCAAAAAAATACTGGACTGTGAACCAGCAAAGCCAGTTAAATCCACTCTTGCAGGAGAAAAGTTGGGGGAAGAGTGAAAAAAATGTTTCCATTGAGAAAAGCCTTTGTTCTTTTAATACGTTCTAATAAAATATATGCTATATTGTATCACCTGCATTAACTTCTGTAGGGCCCCCCCATTGTTTTTTTTTGTTTTTTTGGGGGGGGGTGGTTCAGGTCTTTTTCGTCACACCTAAACCACACCCTAGCGAACAGTACGACGCTGATTGGCCACACACTAGGTTTACTGGCCTGAAACATTAACAAACCAGACTGATTCTTGAGGCGAAGTCAAACTGAAGCTGGCAAGGCCATCCTGATCTTTCGAACTTCAGTTCTTCAGTTCTACTTCTCCATCGCCCTGGCTCTGTAAATAGGAACACAAACAAAGCGGCGAACACCGCCTCTTTCCTCTTGACTTCGCAGTGCGTTTCCATGTGTGGGGGCGGAGCTTGTTTTGATTTGAGTGTGGAAAATATGCCACACGAGTCTCCCTTAAAATTCACACAATTGTGACCGCCAGGTTCCGCTGAAAGAGTGCGAGAAGATGGACCAGAACCTGGCACTGGCCCTCAGACACCTCACCCTGGTCCAGCAACAGGCTGCCCTGGGAAGGCAAGCAAGGGCGGCCAGACCACCATGTGTGCACACAGAGAAGCCCAGAGTTGGACTCAGTGAGGCAGCGACGTGGAGCGATGCCCCCTCAGAGCAGGAGAACGGTCTGAGTGAGTGAAACCAAAAGTGCTTTTTTGTAGGCTTTGAAGTCTTGCCACTCGGCGGCCATCTTGGCAACGCCTCCCGGGCAGTTATTAGGAAGAGCCTATCTAAAGGAATGTGGGCAGAGAGAGCACATAACTGCACTTCATTGGTCACCGGAACATACAAAATGTAATTAATCACCAGTCAAATCTTGAGGGGTGGGAACCAGTAAGTGACATTTCTCCCAACTATACAGGAGGGCCAAAACAACATTTTTATATTCCCGTGCCTTTCACACAAGCATTTATTTTATTTTATACGTTTCATCCATTTCATATAAATGCATGGGCTCATCTGATGACTATATGAACAAAGCATTGCATACAGTTTAAAAGAAATTACAATATATTGTAGGGCAAAAATGTTTAATTTTACAAAAATAATAATATGAATATAATAATAAATCCTTACCACATGCTTTTGAAATATACATTTCTCAATGCCAAACGGGCGAAGGTGCAGTTATGCCCTTTTGGTACCAACTGGCTTAATATGTTCAGTATTTAAGTCTTTTGGTTTTTAATCAATAACTTCAATCATTTAATAAGAATTCACTTGTGCCTTGTTGGCAGTAGAAAAAGCTCAAGAGCTTACATTTGATATATACACTTCGGTTTCACCCAAAATGTAACTTCTGGTCTTTTGGTAACATTTCCCCGAGCAAGGTGTTACAAAAAAACAGGTTATAATTATAAGGTTATAATTCTACTACTACATGCACAACAGTTATCTTGCGTCAGTGTAACCACACAATTGGTTAAATAGGTTAAGGTTTGGTTAAGATTATAATGCAGAAGATAGGCTCTTTTCTTGTAATCGCGATATTACGGATTTCTCCCATATAGTTCCATTCAGAATATCCCTTTGGTCCATTTCTTCTATAATCTCTCTGGTGAAACATTTGAATTACATTTTTTATTTACAGCTCTGAAACACAGTTATGGAGTTCTTTTATTTTAAATTAGATTTCTCTCGTTTAATCTTCCAAATGCATTTCTCTTTTATCCTCTGTTCTCTGTGCAGGAGGATGGAGTTATGTCAAATATGCTAAAAAACAACTTTCCCATTCAATTACCAGCCCGGCTGTTTGCTTTGGTTTGCGTGGTCATTGCTCGAGGGTGGCTCGCTCTTGACAGGCTAACTGGCCGGCTGGCTATTATGCTGGCTGGCCACTTAACATGCTTGCGCACCCTTTGGTTGATATATATATAGGGTTTGCATGAATGGTGTTTGCATGAATGCCCATTTCACTCAGCCAGTTGCGGGAAGTGGCGGGATTCAGATCAAATGAATTGCCTTTGGGGGATTGGGGAACGGCGTGGTTAAGGTAGCAGGGGCTTGCTGGCAAAGATTCCAACTGTTCTCTCTTCCTACAAGTGAACTTGGGAGTACATGTTTGGAACGGTAATGTGGAGTGGGAGCTGGCATGCTTCTAAAGTAAACGGCGTGAACTAATGCAGCAGGGACTAGCTACCTGGCTACTACTGCTACTACAGTTTAGGAATTTATTGCGGCGATGAAAATCTGCCTGTTCTCTCGTCCAAGTGAGCAGCAGCGCGGGACTAATCCCCACTGAGTGAGCGGACCGTTAACTGGCCAACTTGTCTTGACAGTTGGTTTAGCGGCTGAATATATTGCATGTTTACGGTTGGGCTAATATTAGATGGTCGACAAAGGCCCAGCTGCTGATGCAGGGGCGAGAGTGGTGTTGATTCGAGAGTACATTCACAAAGACGGGGAAGGATGAGCTCCTGACTCCGGATCTGAGGAATGTTGACGAGAGGCATCCGTGCGGCTTCAACATTCTCTCCCTCCCGTTCTCTATTTATCTGTCGGTCTGTAAAAGAAAAAAGGATGACCAAGCCATCATTAACCTTTCCTCCTTTGTATATCTTATCTGTGCTTCTCAGGCCACCCACAACCCCCCCCCCCCCCCTCGAATTCATCCCAAAAGTGCGATTTTTACAGATGCTAGCTGGCATGTCCGCTGGCCAAGACAAACATCTTCCATGGAATTTTCAGTGTAAAAGCTTAACCCATTCTGTGTATATCTGTCCGTTGCTGTCAGTCTGGCTGTAAAGGTCTGTCTGCAAGTGTTTTCTTCTTGCACCCCTATCCCCTATGCTCCATCGCATCATTAAATGTTGCCATGGGGACGATTAAATGTTGCTATGGGCACGATAAATGCGTCCCCGTCGTTCATCAGGTGGCCTCCCCGCCGCCCCGAAAGAGCCGGCAGCCGGAGTGAGGCTCGGCGGCAGCTGAGCTCCCAGCACGTACTGCAGGTGCAGGAGGAAGAGCATTTCTTTGCATATTAAGTGAAAGCAGCCGCGGTCCAGTTGATGTCAAGTACACTAGCCTCTGGCGAAGACGAGTCCGGACCAGGTGCACTTTATTAGATTCAGCCTCGAGTAGTAGTACAGTATGTAACCTAGTGTTAAAGGCATAGTCTGCTATTGCAAGCTAATTGCAAGATAATACACTGTATTAGCATTAGTCAAATTCACCAAATATCTCCTTGCATTTCGCTAGCTTACCGTTCTCTGTGCGTGTTGAATAAAAAATCTGATACTTCTACACAGCCCTACGGCTCCGTGAAGTGGAATAAAGCGGCAAACGGCACTCGCATCAACAGAGACGTAGCACTACGCAAGGGCGTCGGAAATAGAGGGGACGGGGAGGACGCGTCCGCCCCAATAATAGCGGGTATAATGGTTCCCTCTCATGGTGCCCAGAAAAATACAGATGCCACGCCTCCCTGTTGGACTGTGATTGGCTCTTCAGCCTCCACGTTTTGAAAGGGACAGCCATCTATATAGTTCGTCGTGTTAACGTAATAGATATACAGTATCTCACAAAAGTGAGTACACCCCTCACATATTTTCAAATATGCGAGCATATCTTTTCATGTGACAACAATGAAGGATTGACACTTTTCTGCAATGTAAAGTAGTGATTGTACAGCTTGTAGAACAGTGTAAATGTGCTGTCCCCTCAAAATAACACAACACACAGCCATTAATGTCTAAACCGCTGGCAACACAAGTGAGTACACCCCTAAGTGAAAATGTCCGCAAGAATTACTTCTTTATGCCCTGCTAGTGTAGCTAGCATGTACTAGAATTCTTCTTTCAATCGTGTAATAGAACGGGTTATACTACCCCTCTGCTTCGGGATGACATTTCAATCAGGCCGGGCCTTTCTCCTCCGATTGGGGTGTTTATGTGGTACATTTTCTTTTGGGTTGGGCATTTAATCCGATTCCAATCGGAATAATAGGGTCCGTGTAAACTCAGCTACTGTTAAATAAGTGTGCATAATACAATTGCCATTGATTTCACATTGATTTTACATGCATGACATTTTAATGCGGTTTTAGATTGTGTTGTCTCTCAATAACTCCCCCTTGAGGACTAAGAGGGGAATAGAGAAGCTGTACAATCTCTCTCTCTCTCTCTCCACCTTGCTTGACCTTTACACCTTGACTTATTGCCACGATTGACTATTGTGTTGTCTTTTCACCAACACAGTCTCACACACACATAAACAAACACACACAGTTTGTCCAATCACAAAGACACACACTGACAAGAAAGCATAGTCTCTCACTTCCCCCCTCTCTCTCTCTCACCCCCCTTCCCCGCCAATCCCCCTCTCTCCCCTCCTTCTATGATGAACTGACCCTGTTCTGCCCCTTACCCCCTCTAGGTCCCTGTCCCGACCAGCAGAGGTCCACCCTGCTCCACTTTGCTGCAAGCCGAGGCCTGGGGAGGGTGGCCCTGTTCCTGCTGCAGCAGCCAGGGGGGCGGGAGCTGCTGGAGCAGGCGGACCAGCACGGGGAAACGCCAGTGTCTCTGGCCAGGCGCAAAGGACACCAGCACCTTGTGGAGGTCTTCTCAGAGTGAGTACGCACGCCGTAGTGCTACCTGTGGGGTGGGGGTCTTCTGCTGTTGTAGTCGGGGTGGTGGAGGTCTTCTCAGAGTGAGTACGCACGTACCGTAGTGGTAACTGTTAAGTGGGGGTCTTTTCAGAGTGAGTACGCACATACCGTAGTGGTAACTGTTAAGTGGGGGTCTTCACAGAGTGAGTACGCACATACCGTAGTGCTAACTGTTAAGTGGGGGTCTTCTCAGAGTGAGTACGCACGTAGCGTAGTGGTAACTGTTAAGTGGGGGTCTTCTCAGAGTGAGTACGCACATACCGTGGTGCTAGCTCTGGGGTGGGGGTCTTCTGCTGTTGTAGTCGGGGTGGTGGAGGTCTTCTCAGAGTGAGTATGCACGTACCGTAGTGCTAACCGTTGTTGGGTGGGGGTCTTCTCAGAGTGAGTAAACACGTGCTGTGGGGTGTGGTTTTTCTCAAAATGAGTATGCACGTACCATAGTGCTAACCGTTAAGTGGGGGTCTTCTCAGAGTGAGTATGCACGTACCGTGGTGCTAGCTGTGGGGTGGGGGTCTTCTCAGAGTGAGTATGCACGTACCGTGGTGCTAGCTGTGGGGTTGGGGGTCTTCTGCTGCGTGGTGGAGGGGGTCATGTGTGAGTTTGAGTTGTGGTGCAGCGCCTGTGGCTTCCGTTCTCTAACTCTAAATTGGTGGTGGAATCCATGTGAATCCTTTTGTTTTTCAGTGGTTAAAGTTGATGTAGTTAATCAATGACCATCTGGTTGGAAGCACTATTTCAGTTCACTGCTCATCCTCCAGTTTTAACGTTTGCTTACTAGAAACTTTGCTGGACAAAGCGTATCAATTTCTGTACAGAACCGCTAGTTGTAGATAAGTTTGACTAGTCCATGCCAAATGTTGCATCTCAAGCCAAGGCGGGTCAATCTGACAATCATTAACGCGTGGACTTGTAAAGGAACAAATGATTTAAAGGGCATTCATTTGGCTTTACCCCAATGACATTTCTTCCTATTTTGGTCTGCAACCAATGCAGGCGTCTACAGTCCAGACTTGTGGTCAGCCAGCTCTGTTTGTTTTGGCCCTCTCTTCTTTTATTGACTGGAAACGCTGCAAACCTGATTGTTATCTTGTGTTTGGTTAATCCATCTAATTTGACAAAATGATCTTATGATGACGGAGAGAGGCTGTTTAGATTGGCAGGTATTAATGCCTGCATCGGATGTTTTACATGTATTAATGTTTGAAGTAATTTGTTTTGGATTAGTCTCTATGCATTGTAGGCCAAGAAAGGAAAAAAACATACACTACCATACATGCAGATTTGCCCTTGATATATTTTCTTTGACTTTATTTATAAAATGAAGATAAAAGGCAGATTTGTCTTGTTCTTGGCCATATACTTAGTTGAGCTTCTCCATGCAGGATTATTCACAATTGATTGAACTTTGGTTGAACCTTTTGACTGTTCGTCCATGTCCCGTGGGCTCGTCTGAGCTCTGGGAAAGGTGTGTGTGTTGTGGGAATGTGGCCAGCGGGCAGTTTGCAGTATGTGTTGATTGTGAAATATGTTTGGAGTACGGAGCAGAACACTGATAAGCCTTAGTATCAGGGACAAGGTCTGTCTGACGCTAAGTTACTAGTGTACACCAAACACCCTGACTTGCATCCATTCTGAGTAAACCCAAGTGGGGATTATGTTAAACAGTAGTTTCATACAGGTCTTGGAAGAAAATGACAAGGGGTGGAAGAAAAAATCTATATACACGAGTATCGCAATACTGTATCGATATTCTAAATCATGACGTCGAAAAGAAAAACCTATTCTTTATTTCATTTATTTGTAAAAGGGAAAATGTACAAAATAAATTAACCTCAAGAGAGGAAATATGCTTGTTACCAGATTTAGCTTAAAGCTAATTAGTATCTGATGTCTCTGAGCAAGTTTACGTGATTGTTATTTTTTCCAGCAGCGTCACACATTAGCATTGCTGTATCGCCTTGCTTACAGTATCGTAATATATCTCAATATTCTTCATCATGGCCCTCTGTATCGTATCACCAGATTCTTGCCACTATATACAGCCCTAAAAACGCAATATGCTTTCCCCCTGTAAACTATTAAAGTACATTTTTGGAGATCTGTCGATGCTCTGTAACCTCCCCAAATTGTTCTGTAACTTACTGTTGAGAAGCCTTACAGCCATCCTAAAATAATAAGAGACGGCTGACTAAAAATAGAAGTTCCCTTCCCGGGGATGTTAGAATGAATCGGGGATCATATAATAATTCAGAATCTGACGCCATGGCACCTACCTCTGTCTACAGTGGGGCAAATGTTCACCATTGAAAAGGTGATGTTCAGCTTTAACTCCCCCTAGTGTGTTAATGTGGATTTTGTTTGAGTGCTTGAATGCACACTTTATCTGGCAGTTTGAGAATCTGAGGTAAACAAAAAATTATAGATTATAGACCAGCAGCTATTTTACCCCTCTGAACATCCTCCAGTGTTCTCTCTATCCATCCATCTCTCCCTTTTGCTTTTCCCTGATCCCCCGTAGTCAAATGCTTCCCCTGTTTCTGTCCCCCACTGATGACATCACAGGCACTGAGTCATCCAGCTAAAATAGAGAGGAGATGACTATCAATAGTCAGCCGTCCCTGTGCGTGCATGTGTATGTGTGTGCGCGCATACACACACACACACACACACACGCTAGTGTGTTGTAATACATCCCAGTTGACAGAGAGAGGGAGAGAGGGTGGGGTGTGTATGAGAGAGAAGGAGAGATCCCAGAATGGAATCTCTCTATTGTTTAGCGTGTCTCCATGGAGCACACACACATTACACACCTTTCTCTAGACTGTGAGCAATCCTCTTTACAGTAGGTGTGCTTCCCAGCACACTCCAGACAGCTACAGCTGTACGGGAAACGAGAGCGGTTTGTTAAATCTGGTTGTCTTGGTCAGGTTTCATGGTTTGGTTTTAATTGTCTTTCTTGCTTTCATGTGTAGGGATGTGTAGGTTTATTCACATATCAAGCATCTCCTTTGCTCTCTAACCTTCATGATGTTTCACTGTGTCACTTCCATCAGGAGATTTAAGTTTACTTTAAGAGCAGTGCATATTTCTGAAACAGTGTTGTGTAAGATATGCACTCTCTGTAAAGCATTGAGTAAGTTAGTAAAAACAGCTGTATGTTTGACTTTTAACATTCTAACATCCTCGCTATGAAGTCAATTTTCTGTGTGCGTGTTTAACTGTAAATATGACAATTCATGATTTGAATTTGAAATCTGTTTTAACACTTTTATTTTTATTAAAAAAAAGTTAATATTTTAAAATATTTTTATGATGGATGTGCAAGCTTGTGTAAGAGACAGAGCTGCTGTCACCTCTGTCTTGGGAGTTCATACATTAGTATGTTTTGTTTTATTAAAATGTTTTCACACAGTTTAGTTAAAGGGACAGTGCACATTAACATTTCTGTTTGCTAGTTTAGCCATCTTGGCTAATTTCTAACAAGCCTGCAGTCCATAGGCAGATACTATTCAAACTGAAAAAGACACAAACAGAAATACTGTACATGTACATTTCATAAGGAGCACTATATAAAACAAAGCATTCGTAAGGTTATATGAATAAAGATTGTCACATGGTCTCAAGCTTGTTCATGGTCTGGTTGATAAGTTGCTGTAACTTGATGTACATGCCTCAAAGCAAATGCTTTACCTATGACATTTTTATTAGAACATTTGCATCTTAATTTATTATCTATTTTGATATATTTTTCGTGTGTGGTTACTATATTTAGGAAACCGCAGTGTAATTTGCGAACCTTAATTTTGTGAAAGGGTCATTGAAAATAACTGTATTGGCTTATTGTGAATGTGAAAGTTTACTTTCTACGTAGTCAATTTAATGGAGGGCGGCCTGGACACTACTGAGACATTTTCAGTTTAGACAGTAGGGGGCGTTGTCACAGTTGTCCTATAACAGTTGTGAGCAACAAATTAAGTGCACCTTAATTTGAATTACAGAGCAGAGTTAATCCCTTTCTTAGGGTGTGGGTGGATTACGTGGAGCAGGTTTAGATGAGCAATGTGGTGCTATTTATCATACGCCCACTTTATTAGCTATACCTGCTTGTTAATAATGCAAATATCTTGGTTAAACATGTTGCAGAAACATTAAGTTGCTGCAACAGTATTAGGAATTGAGAATAACATGTTCATGGTAAAGCACAGTGGTAAGAACTTGGCATGAATCAAGTAATGGCATTTGTATATGCCTTTTTCTATAGGAGTGTATTATGTGTGTGTGTGTCAAGAGGGTTTGATATATTCTTGTGCGTGTTCGTCTTAATGGGCTAGGTGTGTGTGTGTGCACGCGCTTTATAGCTATGGCCGGATTCTCAAGACACAAGTGCTCCTGTGTTGCAGGTGCGATCTCTGGGTGGAGTCACTGGATCGGCTTCACATTTGCCCCGAGGGCCGAACATTTCAACATCACCCGAGCCTCGGTACCTACACCTTAACGCTCCCTACCCGCCCAGAGGGAGAGGGACGGAGAGAGGGAGAGAGAGAGCGAGACGAAAAGGAGAGCAGCTTGATCAGCCGCTTGCACGCCGACATTCAGGAGCTGAGGAAACTTGTACAGCTCGACGGAGGCAGGAAGGTGAGCAGCAACACGGCTAATTCTGTTTGTATGGCATTTACAGCATGTATCGAACACGTTTTATCTATAGCGACAAGTCATAACACCAGCAATTGTAAGCAAATTGATTAAGTTATTTCATAGTATTTTGTTTTATTTTGTCATGTCACCGTACTACCATGCTGTTGAATGTTCTTTCAGGTAGCTCAATAGCACCTCATCCAAGTTATTTGTACAAGTCTACGCAATGTTGTTAATGCGTGTGATTTGCATTTACATATTTGAGCCCCCAGGTGTTGTCTGGCTCATTCCAATGATTTTTTAAAAATATTCCACCGTGCTCCCCCACAACAAATGAATTAGAAATAATTATAATTTAGCATATTTGAACGATGAGAGTAAAACATTTTTCTAGATACAGTCTTTACAGTTGCTTTAACGTGACTGAATTGAAATGTACCCGTCCTGCACTCCTTTGATGTAAACTGGTTGGTGCACTTGAGCAGATGTGTATCTACTCAAAGTGTTCACACATGGTTTAATTAAACAGTATTATATTGCCGTTTGCCTGTAGAGATCCATTCCACACAGTAGCCACAAGCAAGGGATGGCTGGCATAGAGAGGCAGCGTTTTAATAAATATTGGATTATTACAGAATAAAAATATAATAGTCAGAGAAGAGAAGTCAGAGGCTGCTTTTTTAATGATTTATTTATTTTTATTTTTTAAATTTTTATTTTTTTTATAGAGAATCTCAGTCTGACCTGTCTGTAACTATTTTCTCTCGCAGAACATTTTTTTTAGTGACCTCACGCCAACGCCCGCCCCCTCGTGTCCCCCCGCCAATCATGCACCTGACAGCCCTGCCGGAGGGGTGTGGCCTTGCACCAGCAGCCATCGAGTGAGTGCGGAGGCAGGCGGCCTCGCACCGCCAACCGCAGAGGCTCCAGGAAGTGCATTGCCGCCGGAGGAGCTCTGCGTCGGCCGCGGAGCATCCTGTGGCGGTGGAACCCGTCATCGCGTCCAGGAAGAGGAAGCCAGAGGGCAGGATGGCGGCGCAAGCTGGCACAGAGTCCGCAAGAAAGGTGGCAGGAGGAGGACCACAAAAACCTCAGCCGCACGTAGACCAGGCCCACAAGGAACGTCAGTTGCCATAGAAACATTTGCGGTGGTAACGCGTGAGGGGAGATCACGCGGTCCCAGTGCAGAAAAGACTCCATTACCCATAAAACCAGCGTCAGGGCTGAGCGTCGACAAGGGGGGATCTGGCGGCGAGTCAGTTGCCGTGGTTACCACCTCGGCAGAAAAACAGGAAGGAGAGAAGTCGGAACTTTGCCTCGGGACCCGTGACACACTGACAGAGAAACAGAAACCGTCTCAAACAAAAACGGCCGCTAGAACAGAGGGAGAAGCAACAGACGCATGTTTCTTTACGTCTGAGTCAGCAAGAAAAGAGAAAGGTGAGTTGTTGCATATCTGTTGTCGGTTTACACAGGCGGTGTCGGGTTGCACTACATTGACAAAACCAAGCCCCAAACTACCCAGTATCAATTCCATGTTGCATTATTACTGGCTTAGCAGTGGGTCAGCGCTTTGACATTGAGCTGTTTAATGTTAACGCGATATCAGAGTCCTGTGTGGAAAGTTTTAACTTCGGCTGTCACAACCCAGCGGCCTTGTCTCAAAGGAACATGCGTGCCCGATGGGAGGGTTTGGTGTACAGTTCCACATGCCACGTAAGCCTTGTGGGCTTTTATCTTAACACAGCAGACACAGAGCTGTCCACCTGTGTTAGCATGCAAGATGAAACGTATCTTGCAGTGTAACTTGCAAATGACCTGGCATTTACTGTTTAATAATGGCAGCAATTAAACATGAAATGCATGCACATTGAATGTTTTGTAGTAGTGTACAACACTAGGAAGATGGTTTTCCTTCCACACAGGAAAAATACAACAAGTAATATTTTCCTCTATTGTTTTATTATAAAAACAATAAAAACTGTTATTTGTGGACCTTTTTATGACGTTGACCATATTCTCTGTGCCAGCAGCCATGGGCCAAGGTAACTCTCTGGGTCCTGAGGCCGACCAGTCCACGGTCGACGCTCCGGAGCACCCGCATGTCCAGGGCAGCCCCCGCCCCCAGGGCCCGGAGGAGGGGAGACCCTGTAAGCTGCGGTGGCGCGACAAAGGCGGCTCCGCGGTCCTGACACCTTCGCCGGAACCGGGATCGCCCGGAAACAAAGCCGCCCTGTCGCAGACGACCTGGTACGACGCAACGTTGACACGGGCAGACGCGGGCCAACAAGGGGGGCAGCAGCGGGTTCAGTGGAGGAGCGCAGACCCCCCTCCGGTGTGGCCCTACCAGGCGGGACGCGACTATAGCAGCGATGACGACGACGGTGTTGTCAAGCCCCCGGCGTCGCCCCTCCACCGGCCCCTCACCGCTGGACCGCAGCCAGCACCCAGCGCACAAAGCCAGGAAGCCGCGCATGGAACCCGGCATGAGCGGAAACAAGCAGCAGAAGGGGGGGGAGGAGTAGGGGGAGGAGGAGGAGGAGGAGGAGGAGGAGAGGAGGCCAAGGAGGGATGGCCGGCGGAGGAGGAGGAGGCCGACGAGAGATACAGAGACGAGGCCGAGGCGGGCGCAGAGGAGAAGGGGAGGAAGAAAAGAAGGAAGAGGAAAGCCAGGAGGGGGCCGGCCGAGGCCAAGATCAGCCCCGGCACGGAGTCCCCCGCCCCTCCAGAAGCCAAGGCGCTGCAGCGCGAGGAAGGGGGAGAGACCGCGGCTAACACAGGAAGTGCCTGTGAGTCAGCCCCGAGAGAGGAAACCGACGAGAGCGCCATGCGTCTTCCCAGTCGGGCGGAGGACCAGAGAACAGACCCTCGCGCGCAGAGCCCTGCCCCACTAAAGCCACCAGGATTTGGCCAACCCGGTACATCCGAGCTAAGCTCCTTAGAGCGCCCCGACTTAAAGGAAATGCCTGTGGAGCCGCTACCAGCGGATGATACGGAGCTAACCGCGCTGTGCCAGTCTTTGGATTGCACCGGGTCTGTGGAGAGAGCAGTGCCAGAGGACCTGGTGGATCTGCCTCCACCGCACTCAGAACCCACCCAGCTGTCAGCCGTCGCATGTCCTCAGCTTAACCAGGACCTCGTTGTGCAGCCTGTGGAACTTGTCGGCTTTAATCCGCCAGCGGAGATATTGGAGAGCGTGCGCAGCCCTACAGCGAGCCTTCCGGAAAGCGCGGTCCTCGCCGACCGAGAACGAAACGAGCTTCCTTCGGAACCCGTCGCGAGTACCGCGGGATTTGTACAATCTGTGCCGCTTAAGGAAGCCCCCGCCACCGCCAAGCGTTCGGAGAGCGTGGCGGAAGATGGGAGGAGGTCACGTGGTGTAGCCGAGAATGTTCCACTGCCTCCGGAGCAGGAAGGAAGCGCGCGAGCACCTGGAGGGGAATATCTGGAACATTGTTTGGTCGTCGAGTCTCCCGGAGATAAACTTAGAGAAGTAGAGGATGATGATGATGATGATGGGGCAGGAGGGCTCACAGAGGAAGTGCATAGGGGAGGGAGTGGTTGCAGTGTTGCAAGAGAGCAGAGCCCGAGTGGGGCTAGGCATAGTGTAAATACTGGGCTTAACGGCAGCGTTGCAGTAGAGTCGGGCTTTGAGGAGACTGGAGACACTGAGAATGTAATGGGCTCGACGGGGAACAAGAGAGGCTGCGAAGGGGACGGGGGCAACGCCACAGCCGACGTAGATGTGGAGACCGGCTGCGGCGCCGGGGAAGAGCTGGCCGCCACCGCCGTAGCGCTCGTGACCGTGGCCATAGCGTCCGCCGTCGCTAGCGTAGAGCTAAGCCGACTCCTGAAGTTGCGTCGCGCAGAGTCGCCTAGCGAAGAGCAGGCTGGCGTTCTCCTGCCGGCAAAGGTAAATAAAGACGAGGTAAGGGAAATGGACGTCGAGGCGGTTCACCTCCACGCTGAGGATTCACGTACAGGACTATCTAAACCATTGGTTGCTCACCTTGAACCGCTGGCTGAGTCCACAGAACCAGCAGAGGAGAATAACCAACTCTCAGTTAATTCACACAGGGACCCTTTCACACGGCTCTGCAGCATTGACGAAGACCGCCCTGAATTTGGAGATCAATTGCACACCATAGTGTGCACGGTACCAGTAACGGATATGGATCTGGTGAGAGATCTTCCACCACAGTCCAGTAGCAAAGAGCAGGCCCGCCCCGAACAGCTGTCTCTGATGGACCCATCACCGACACAACCAATGGCTGCTGCAGATAATCAACAACTCTCGCGTCCAGAAAAGGAACGGGCAAAAATGGCAGAAAGCCCCGAGAAGGCAGAAACGAAAGCTCCTGCTGAAGCAAATCTAAATATAATGACGCAGCTCGACAACCAAGCACACCTCCACCCAGACGGTCAGCCCCCCTGTCCTGTTATAGACACAGGACAGGGAAACCCGACGACGACCGCCGCCGGCCCACTCGACCGGCAGTCTGAGGCGGGTACGAGCTCCCCCACAGAGGAGAGCGTGTGCGACGCTGTAGCCAACCCTGTCAGAGGACAGCCACGAGGCTCTGGCTCACCGGAGACCCGGTCGCACCCGGAGGACTGCGAGTCCGAGACCGCGTTCACCTCGAGCCCTAAAACGGAGGGCCAGAAAGACGATCCGTGCTCAGAAAGCCGAGAGAAGGAACATGGTGATGTAACGCGGGAGGATGAGGTCACTCCACCCTGGTGCGAGATGGCACTTCCTGACGCTCTCCGCGACTCCCCCACCACGCGCACACACAGTGGTACGTTCCACTCACACTGGCTCTTGGAGGAACTGCCTGCCGCGAGTTTCGATGGTGGGGAATCCCAGACGTCGCCTGAGATGGAACCGGCGGCCCCTTCGGAGAGAGGCGGGGGCACAACGGGGCGTGAGGCCCGTGGCACCCCTGCACCCCCGGAGAACGACGACGGTACCCGCCACAGCCCGGAGACCGATGGCATCGCGCTGGACGTGGTAGACGGCTGGAAGGAGAGAGAGAGACGTAAAACGAAGCTTTCGAGCAAAGACGGGCTTGAGACGGTCACCCAGGGAGGTAAATGACTCTTCATTAATTATTCCTCAGCCGATCTCCTGTCTTTCTCACTTAAGATAATTTGTGTTTTATTCTTCATATCCTTAAACCTTTCTTGTTGACATTTATACAAAGTGAATAGTTTAACCACCCGTCACTCAATACGAATTGCCTTTTACAACACACATTGTGTTCAAGCTCATGTTTGTCCGGCTGGCTTACTAGTCCTCTAATCAGGCACAGTCCGAGACTGAGCCTTGTCCCCGGGGGAGGGGGGGACGAGACGGGACGGTGCTTTATCTGGGAGATAATACTTTTCACTGATTAGAGGAGGAAAAAAACCAGCGGGTCTCCCACAGGGAAACTGCTGTTCTGTAGGTGGGCGCAGAACGGCACCGCTCTGTGCAGAATGTTTCTTTCTTTCCACCGGCCTCTATAGCGAGAGGCGGCGGTTCCTGTGAGGCCAGGAAACGCGCAGGTTCCAGCTGATAATGGCGGCGTTTGTTTGTTCCCTATTCCTGACCAGGCCCTTGGCTTCAGCTGCCTCTGTGCGATTAGGTCGGCGTGAATAGAGGGAAAGGCGGGAGAGTCGTGCGCCGGCTGTAATGCCACTCACAAGGGGTGTGCGCCCGCGCGCGCGCGCTGCACTGTTTACCTAATCCGTCTGTTTGTGTGGGCCATGGTATCCAGGCAACCAGGTCGATGTCAACAAGTCAGTCGCAGTAGGCGGCGAAAGTAGAGACCGGATGACAACTGACTCCGTGTGTGTGTGTGTGTGTGCGCGTGCGTGCGTGTGATGGGCTGTGTGGGAGACAGTTTTTTTTTTTTTTTTTTTACCATTCTCTCTGAACTGAATGCATGTATACACACAAACACCCCCTTCCACATTTGCATGAGTTTCACATCCTCTAGCGTCGACCAAAGAATCGCACACTCAGCGGTATTTGTGTGTTTATTTGTGTGTGTGTGTGTTTAGCCAGCAGGCAGGTGGAGGAACTGTGTGGTTGAGTGTGTGTCACTGAGGAAGGCAGACAGATTGCCAGGCTGTATGTGCTCTAATAGACACGTGGACTCCAAGACGAAACACTGATCTCACACCAATATTACCTTTGTAGCCCCGAGGATAAGGTCATAAATCCCACCCTGGGATGCAGGAACACGTTTCAAGATTATTGCACGTGTATTTTGATAATTGCCATGGCAATTTGATGTTACATTGTGTATCAATGTAACATCACGCTGAAATGCCGATGAATCTTAACAGAACAAACTGTAAACTGTCTTTACATATTCGCTGCCCTACTGTGTGTGTGCGTGCAGCTAATTGCCAAATTGTTTAATAGAAATAGCTGGAATTACAATGTGAGAAGCTGTTGACAGACGGTATTGAATGCTAACTTTATTATGTTAATTCACCTTCCTGTTACACACACGTGTGTGTGTGTGCCTGTGCACATGCATACATGTCCGTAATATTTGTACATGTTGTTTTTGTACACCTCTTTCCCTCCACACCTCCTCTCCTCCGTAGTTTGTGTGATGTATCTGGTTTATGTGATATGTAATCCTATACTTTTGCTCCAGTTAAAATGGTGACCACCATTCAGCTCCATAACCATTGTGAGATGCTTTTCTCCAAAGCGAATTGCAGTGAGTATATTCTAGGGATGGCACTGGATGGATTTTACACTCGCTGGTCTGCTGTCAAGCATAAACCGTGTCTAACCTATCCAGGCCACACTATCAGCAACAGGTTTATAAAATGCATCTAGGTCCTAATATAGAGATTGGTTGTCGTTTACTTTGCAACTTATCTTTAACCAAACCACTCAAACTAATAACATACTACCTAATAATTACAATGACAACATTGTAATTATATTTCTGTATATTCATATACAATATATACTGCAGCCCATTATGCCATTATGTTATACCGAGTTAAATCAATGTTCAAGCCTGATGGTTCCTTACACAAATATTGATTCCCAGTCTCTTCCTCAGTCATAGTGAGGAATACAGCTTAATTTAATGCTGCAATCGGATCGCTGCTCCGTATTGGCCAAGTGCAGGTGTCTGTATCGGTATCGGGACTGAAACAATTGGATCGTGCCATTCCTAGTATATTCTTAGTTGTCTCATGTCTTCATATTTAATGTGGAGGTATTTGAAAATACAGGATAGGCAGAATATGATACACTGTAACTTCATGTGAAGCTACAGTGAATAACTTCTAGTCACTTTTTAAAATTATTTATATATTAGTCTTTGCTGCTTGGCTAGCACCTTGCCGAACAAACATAGTAAAAGTTAGCTTGTTAGCCTTATCGAGCAGTGATGACCATGTAGCTAATATAGGGAAGTACTGTTTTCAGCTTCCAGAATTGAAAGCTGAACGTAATGTTCTGTGTGTGTGTGTGGCTAGTGGAGTACAGTAGTTATTGTAACTGTAAACATAATTTACACATTCACCTTCTTTGGAACCATGGCACAATTGTAATTGTGGAAATAATCAGTGATAATCTGGACTAAATTGCCATTGGTGATTTTAAATAGCACACTGGTGTTAAGATGTTGGCTATGCTCTGTGTGGTTGGAGAGCTAATGGTGGTTAGAACTTCTCCTTTCATGAAACAGTTTTGTTTTTTTCTTTCCATGGTTCAGTGATGCAATTGTGAACAGGCTAAGTTTATACGTTCGGGCCTATTAAAGGAAATGTAAGAAGCTTTCTGCTATTTCACAATGCCTCATGTAGCTGTGATGCATCTGTGTGTGCAACATAAAACATGAGACCATCTGTGATAAAGGTAGCCTTATTCTTACGATTCCACAGTTACCATGTCTGACTGTGTTCCAGCTCTAAACTGGTTCTTTCAATACAGTCTCTTTCACAATAGTTTCATAGGGATCTAAATCATCCCTCCTACTCTGGAGCACTTGGTTGGTGCGCCAGAGGTACCACCGGGGACCTCTGTGACTTGGTACCCGCCTGTGAGTGCTCCTAGGTCAGGCAGATTTTCACAGAGATCCCGGCAGAGCTCTGGAGGTACAACCGGGACCTCTCTGACTCGACTCTGTACCCGCCCAAGAGTGTTCGTAGGTCGGGTACATGTTTACGCTGGTATCTCTCTTTTTTTGGCTTCGGAAAAGCCAAATAAATGACACCCCCTCTAATCTTTGAGGATGTAGTAGTAGTATGTGCAGTTTTGGCATTTTCCCTTCTAAAAGTCCTCCTCGCCTATGGACATTGACCCATTCAGGGCATATTTTGGGGCTACAGCTTTTAGTTTTTAAATGGGAAGATGACTTGTGTTGTTGACCAGTGATCATGTAGGCATGTTGACCAGTGTTGGTTTAATGTAAGTTTGGCCGCATTGCGTGCTGTGTGACAATGAGCTTCTTGTTGACAGATATACAGCAGGATATACATTAGAAAAGTATATTTAGTTTGGATTTTGACTGTAGTTAAGATGTTATGGATGGCTAGGGTTAGGTAGCGCCAGGCCTGTGCAACTAATAGAATTTAGATTTTGATATAACTAGAAAAGATTAGAAAATAACTTCTATTTTGCACATTACATTTTGCAGTTAAACTACCTGTTTAAACTGCCAATACTGCCAGCGTGGTCCTCTTTGTGTATCTAGTAGCATTTAAACAATCAACGCAAGTGTGTTTTCACTGTGAATTTGTTTAATCCCCCCCCCCCAGGTAATTGTTAAATAATGATTTCAAATTCAAGATTCAAGATTTTTTTTCTCTCTCCATAATCATGCAGCCATAGCTAGAGCATATGTTTTGTGACATTTTAAAAACCAAAAATTGTGAAATTGCAGCTGTACAAATGCATACCGTGTCCATTGTAAATGTTAGCTTTGAACCTTGTGTTTGTGTCTGTAATTGTTTCTCTCTGTCTTGTCTGTCTTGTCTGTCTGTCTGTCTGTCTTAGCTAACCTTAGCAGGTGTGTT
The DNA here is from genome assembly GCA_025399855.1 of Forbesichthys papilliferus. Lineage (NCBI taxonomy): Eukaryota > Metazoa > Chordata > Actinopteri > Percopsiformes > Amblyopsidae > Forbesichthys > Forbesichthys papilliferus. The sequence goes on along the minus strand of JAODOY010032361.1, from coordinate 3,236 downwards.
TTAAGTGTAACCATCCATATAGGATAGCCTCTGCTAATGTTGGGCTTTCTTCTCATACACAGAAGCCCGTGCGACGGAGGAGGAACCTCTTCTGCGAGAAGCAGCGTCCATCTCAGACGGCACACATACTTCCGAGGCGAGTTTACTGTTTGCTTAACCCATAGCTGTGTTGTGTGTTTTTGTTTGTTTTTAAAGTTACCAGCTCGTGACGTCATGCTCCATCCTGGAGCACACGATGGATTGTGCCTTTATGTCAGGTCATATTTATTTATAGTGCACGTTTGACAGAATGGTTAACTTGAAGCATTTCGCCATACAGCGAGAAGGTAATGGGCTACGGATGTGAGCGTGATTGTGCATTTTGACAGACTTGCGTGTATGTAGGCATCTGTAAATTATACATATTCAACTTACGATTTGAAAAGTGTTAAAGTGTTAAATATATTTAAAATACAGTAGAATGCGTTTAAAAAAAAACTGAACTTGAACTTCACTCCTTTTAGTTTCATATGCTAACTTCTCAGTGCATGAATAGTGTTTTGTTGCGTGTCAAATCATAGTGTTGGACACATCTGATTCATGTCAGTGCACTTACATGACACAGCTTGAAGATTATTTGAGCTGGGACAAAACCTGAACACTGCTTCTAGTTGCCTTTAGCAGGTCAGGCCAGAGTGACTTACGCAAACATATAAATCTGTTAGTGATGTCTTCATATTACGCACGAGTTGGCCTACTGGACTATTTGTACTGCCTGGGGTCACAATAAGATATGGGAATGTTTAGACCTTTTGCGTGTGTGTGTGTGTGTGTGCGTGCGTGCGTGAGGACAAGATTACCTCAGCATGTCTTGTCGTGAGCTTGTTTTCCTGATGATGTGATGATGTCATGAGGGATGAGAAGGATGTTAAGCCGACTAGGGGAGGTACCTGTGAACGTGGATTATAAAATGGTGTTTAGAGAGGGGAGACCTGCGAGTGGAGATAATGCTTCATGTAAAATGATCTGTTAGATCAAAGTTCTGCAAAACACATTCTCTCTCTCTCTCTCTCTCTCTCTCTCACTCTCTCTCTCTCTATATATATATGTATGTATGTATGTATGTATGTATGTATGTATGTATGTGACTAGACTTACTGTATATTGTTAGTGTAAAATCTGCCCTTGTATATAACATTTTCCCTTTACTATATTTATTTTTAGTGAGATGATTTTTCTATTAATCATTGCAGTTAACCAGGCCAGGCAACTGTTTTTTTTAATTTATTTTTTTTACATGAGGCTGGCTGTTATGTTTCAATCAAAGTATTCCCTGTTTTGAATTGATGATAAATGTAATGTTCTCAAAGCCCTCTTCCCACCAGAGCACTAGTCTCACATGGCTTGTACACTTCTTACACTTAGAAGACCGTTTGAAGGTTGTAGACAGTATAGGTTTGCTTTGCTAGAGGTCTTGCTAAATAAGTGTATGTTAACACCCCTCCTTAACACCTCCCATTGATGTGGCTAATCTCTCTACTGCCTTATTGGTTTTGCACCTAGCTTTATTTTCACAGCCTTTTAAAGGCAGGGTAGTCACACTCGAGAACGAGTGCTAACTTCGAGCTCAAATCAAAACAAACTCCCTTCGATGCTCTGCCTTACACATTGAAGCTCATTGCGAAGCTAAGGGCTTTGTGGTTGTGAATGGTGTTCGCCACTTCATTCACGGAGTACTTATACACGGCTGTGTATAAGTACCCGATTATTTTTTTCAGCACGCGCAATGCATGTAATCTAGCGAAATGCGAGCAAATATTAGAGTTTGACAAAAGTGTATTAGCATGCAATAGCTGGCTATATATTGAAGTGTCTCGGTGTCTGAGACATATGTATGCACGTCATTGTTCTCAGTGTGCTGGTTTACTGCTGCGCTGGACACTTGCCATAGTTGACTGCATGTTTCCACAATATGTTGCCTGGCTGCAAATAGTGACGTTCAATTCTAAGTAGTTTGTGCTTGTTCACGTCTGCACGTGTTACTTCAGTTGTATATTACATATCGGGACACAGAGGACTGCAATGAATCTACTGAATGTAGACAGATGTGTTGTTGTTCGACCTTGTTTCATTTGGTTGAATTCGCTGTCCTTTTTTATATTTGTTCTTTGCTGACCCCTTGTGTCCATTTTTTGAATAACTGCATCCAGATGTATTTTTCCCCTTTTCTCTCACTCGTGTGCTCCCTCCTGTTGTGGTCCCCATCCTGCGTCAAAACTGGACAGTGTGCGGCTATTGCTATGGTGTTGGATTGTGTTTGTGTTCTTCATTGGTTCCAGATGTTGTCAGTTGTTTCCGCTTATTGCTTCAGAGTTATCACTGTGCTTTAGTCGTAACACACTTTTATTGATTGGGGTGGGGTCCTAGTTTTATTTGACTGAAACTCTAACGACCGTTATGGTGACTCATCACCCAATTAGAAACGGCTCGGCCCATGTTACCAGACTGGTACACCCATCCTGTGCATGGGAATAGGTCCATCCCTTCCCTATATCAACATTACCGCTCCTTATATTATTAGTGTCCATGTTGTTGTTATTATAAGGCTTTAAAAGTCAAGATGAATAGCAACCTCTTAGGACTACTGTTAAGGGCTTTTTAGGGGCTATTTTGCCTTTATGATTTTGTATATTACTGATTAAAAAAAACCCCAATAATAATACAAATATATTTATACATACGGTGGTACACACATGCGCACGCGCGCTCTTACATCCATACACACACACTTGTTTTTGCATCATACACAGATTGTGGATCAACAACATTTTAATATTATTAAACAATTTTCTGCTCCTAGGACCTAGCTTTGATTTAATATAACCCTTCCCCCTTTACACAACAATAGTATGACTGACTATGTTTTTAATGAGCCTGACTCCCTGGGGCACATTCGTTTGGGTCACTTGGTTAACAAACGTCCCAGTATGTTTTAATGAGCTCAGAGGCACTAGACCATGCTTGGTTGGTTGGCTCTGGACCCAAACGTTCACAAAACCGTCTCTCCTTCCGCGGTGGTACGTGTACAGTAGATGTCCAATAGAACAAAGTAAAGGATCTTCTAAAAGGAAGCATAGATCAGAGGGGAAAACACACCTGAACATTGGACTGGAACAGTTTAGCTTGCTTTGCACACTAGATTATAACTGAAGCTGCAAAACTCCCACTGCAATTAATATATCTGTCTCTCTCTCTCT
>JAODOY010032340.1:0-21959 GCA_025399855.1 Forbesichthys papilliferus | reverse complement strand
CCTGTCTGTCTGTGTGCCTGTCTGTATGTGTGCCTGTCTGTGTGCCTGTCTGTGTACCTGTCTGTGTGCCTGTCTGTGTGCCTGTCTGTCTGTGTGCCTGTCTGTATGTGTGCCTGTCTGTGTGCCTGTCTGTGTACCTGTCTGTGTGCCTGTCTGTCTGTGTACCTGTCTGTGTGCCTGTCTGTCTGTGTGCCTGTCTGTCTGTGTGCCTGTCTGTGTACCTGTCTGTGTGCCTGTCTGTCTGTGTGCCTGTCTGTGTGCCTGTCTGTGTGCCTGTCTGTCTGTGTGCCTGTCTGTGTGCCTGTCATTCTGTACGTCTGTGGCTGGCTGGTTTGCACCTGGCAACAGAGCTTAAGTGAGATATACTGTATATCGTGCATCTTTCCGGTACTGGTTTTTCCTTTACTCAGACTTTTTTTTTTTTGGGGGGGGGGGGGTCGAAGGGTTGGTGTTTGGCATTTATGCTCTGTGTGAAATGCTTGGGTTTTGTTAAGCCCTTTTGAGACTTTAACTGATTACAGCACTTACAGTACTTGACTTTTACTGTTCTACACAAAAGAAGCCTCCGCTGAAGCCCGTATCTGAGACTGAAATGAAAGTGTGAATTATAGCATTATTATTGTTCTATTATTTAGCGTGGCCAGCGTAGCTAAGCAGATGGGGCCTGTAATTAGCTAGACTGCTGATCTGGCGCTCAATTATCAAAGTGTATTTTATTAATTTGTTCTTATTTATTCTTCACTCCACCTCTTATCTCTCCCAGTCTGGCCCTCTTGGCCACACAGCAGTGACCCCAGTCTCAGCTTGGCCTATTTCTCCAATATAGGTGACTCTCATGTCTACCGGTAACCCTGTAATACTGCTCTGGCAGGCTGGCTGCTTGCCTGACTGGTTAGCATTGAGGTAGGACTGTACGGTCTATGCCTTGCCCGTCTGTATGTCCAAGGCTGGTAACTGCCACTATATTACTGCTGTATGGTGTGTGTGTGTGTGTGTCAATACACCCTCATATGTCTGCCACAGTTATTACAGTTTGATATGCTACACAGAGCTTTACAGACACACACAACAAGGCTGTTATTGCTGGACTCCTGCCAAAATGGGTGTGCACATGTGTGCGAGCCGATTTTGTGTGTTTGTTTACGTGTATGTGTACATGTATTTCTCTGTGTGTCATAGAGCCTCTCTCTCATGTTAAAACCCGTTCAGCAGCGTGCTAATTGTTCTTGCAGCACTGTCCAAGGAAGAGCTTGTGTCTGTGTGCGCGTGTGTGTGTGTGTGTGTGTGTGTGTGTGTGTGTGCGCGCTGGCACGCGCGTGTGTGTGTGTGTGTGTGTGCTTGCGTGTAGACTTCATCTCAGTGATCACCGTTTATCCACACTTGGACACTGGACAACAATGGAAAGGGACCAGCTCCCGTTACCACGACAACAGAGCAGTTGATGGACAGACGAAGAGATTAACACCCAGAGAGATGGAATGATGGAGAGAGAGAGAGAGAGAGAGAGAGAGAGAGAGAGAGAGAGAGAGAGAGAGAGAAAGAGAGAGAGAGAGTAAATCAAATAAAGAGAAGAAGGTGGAATGGCTGAATGGATGAATGAATAAAGAACTGAGAGAATTGGCCTATTGAAGGAGCTAGGTAGAGGATGGCTAAGGAGTAAGAGTAGGAAGGGTGGGGGGTGGATAGTGGAGGGTGGGGGGTGGTGTCGAGGGAATGAGGAGAGGGTGGGAGAGAGGAGGCGTGGAAAGCGTTTTTGGAAGTGGGCCACAAGTCACACCTGTTGCTCGGCCCATTTAGCCCGTCTGGTCCATGTCTCGCTGGCTTGGTTACCACCCAGCTCCTGCTACTGTTTACAAAGGGAGTGACGCGCCAGTTTACTCCTCGCTTCTGTAACAGTACTAAATCATACATGCGTAACCACATGCACGCAAACACACGAGGGTGTGTGTGGTCTGTGGCAGCATGGCTCGTACAAGCCTATACAGTTATCTGGCATCTTCCACTCTAACTTTAGGGGTCTCATTATTATTTGTTCTACTGTACATTTCTGTAATTAGTTAGTAGGTATAGAATGCATACTGTAGGGTATTGTACCTAATGATTGATTTTTCCTTCTGTTTGTGTTTGTGTGTGTGTGTGTGTGTAACACTGTAAATACTACACATTACATTCTACATTCATGTTTTCTTTCCTCCCAGTAAGAAACTTTTTTCCTCCTCAATCTGCCTATCCAGCACCGTGGAACTCACTAGATCAAAAACAATCGTCTTTGATGAGGCCTGTCAAGCCTCATGCACAGTGCAACACAACACAACACACAGACAAGCGTGCGCGGGGTGATTTCAAATATGCCTGCGCTAGCTTAGGGTGGCGCTAACATTTTGGGCTAATAGCATGCGGCATGATTCTTCCCTGGGTCTACGCATCCATTAGCAGCCATATTACTGCCACATAATGGCTTCATGGTTAGTCGGGGAAATTACCAAGGAGCCGGGATAAAAGACAGGGACAGAATAGAGAAGGGCGGAGAGAAAGAGAGGTTGTCCATGGCACACGCTTGGGATTGAGTTACAGCTGTAATGATTAGCTGTTGTCTCTCAAGCTTTTTTTCTTTTCTTTCAGTTGTTTGTCTCTTCTATTTCGCCCTCGAGGCTGTGAAAGTTACTTTTTGCTTTCTCTTTTAATGAGGCATTGCTTCTTTTTATTGTTATTTTTATTGTTATGTCGTTTGTTTTTGGCAGGAAATGATATTCGTCATATTGTCAAGCCGGCAGCTCCCTATATCTGTGTGTGTGTGCGTGTGTATGTGCGTATGCGTGTGTATGTGCGTATGCGTGTGTATGTGCATATGCGTGTGTGTCTACTGTATGCATGCCGGTATGTGTGTTAAGAGTTGTGTCTCTATTGACACTTTGATTTAGGCTATTTGGTCGTGAACAAGGGCAGAGATGGGTTCAGGCACAAGTGGTTGGCATGGCAACCATGACTTCCATGTTGTGCCCATGTCTATATGCAACAGTTTACTGTAATGTACAATTTAATTAGCTTAACACACAGACATTTACATTTTGATCCGAGATTATAATTCACTCCTTATTCACACACTTATGTACACACTATGGGCACTCACAGATATAACGATTAAATATACTGTAGACAAGGCATTAACAAACATACATGCATTGCATGCAAGTGTTTGCATCTGTGATGTTTGGGGATACTTATGGGTAGGATACAGTATAGATTCTAGTGAGGTAACTCTCTAGAAGGTACAAGTAAAGAGGCAAATCACTACATCATCATTTAAAATTGCATTCAAACCCTTTGCTTGGTTTAAATGGCAATACTTTATTTTCACTTGTATAGCTTTATACAAGTGAAAATAAAGAAACAAACATGAACATAACAGTGTCTGTGTAGCATCTAAGCTGTTTGACACTGGTAGAGACATGATGAGAAAGGTTTGAGTATTAGGAAAGTGTGTGTGTGCGTGTGTGTGTGTGTGTGTGTGTGCAATTTACACCTGTATGTACTATATCAGGGGCTCTTTAGAAGTAGCTTAGCAAGCGTGTGCTTACCTGTCAGCCAGTTTGGCTTGGTGTGTGTCTGTGTGTGTGTGTGTGCGTGTGCTGTCGTCAGGGGTAAAATGATGTGGAAATCAAATTCACCTTGAAGTGTCCTTCTCTCTGCCCCCCCACCCCCCACACACACATACACACACACACACACACACACACACACACATCTTTACCTTCCTCCTTGCTTTGAACACACTGCAGCACCCAGATCAAAGAGAAACGCCTCCCTGTGTGTGTGTGTGTGTGTGTGTGTGTGTGTGTGTGTGTGTGTGTGTGTGTGTGCGCGCGCACAAGTACAAGGCTGTGGCAGTTAGTCTTTGTTTGTATGTGTGTCTGCATTTGTGAGTGCATGTGCGTGTGTGTGTGTGTGTGTTTGTGTTTGCGTGCGTGTGTGACAGAAAGAGAGAGAGAGAGAGGGCCCCGGTAGAGAGCCCTGCCACTGCACTCGTCTGCTCTCACTACCCCCATCAAAGAGAAGCCAGGCTTAGAGCAGCACTCGTCCTTCTCTGTTTCTCTCTCTCTCTTCCCACTCTCCTCTAATTAAAACACCCAACTGGACTGGGTTGGAAGAGAGAGGGAGAACAGGGAGGCCAGAAGAGGAGATGAAAGAGAGAGAGAGAGAGAGAGAGGGAGAGAGAGAGAGAGAGGGAGGGGGTGGTAGAATATAGTGCTGTAAAAAAGTAAATGAAATGGTTAGGAGAGATGGAGCCAGAAGGACGGAGAGAGAAAGATGGAAAGAAAATATCAGATATAATAACTTGGGTGGGAACCTTTGAACTGGCCTTTGTTTCACGTTATCAATATGTGCATCAGGGGACCGTGTTTGTGCGTGCTTGTTTATGTCTGCCTCACTGTGTGTGTGTGTGTGTGTGTGTGTGTGTCTGAATGTGCTTGTCATTTGTGTGTGTGTGCATGTGTGTGTCACATTCGACTAGCAATAACTCTGATATTGTCTGCCAGCTTATCGACCAGGTCTGTCTAAACACTGACACCCTGACCTGCCCAGCCTTATATAACACACACATTCTTGCACGTGCACATGCACACGCACGTAAACAATTCCACATACGATCTCCCGCAATCTCCCACATACATCAGGACACAATCAACCTATCGGAGCACTTGACCTAAAGGTCACTGGCTGTGAGTTATTGACAGCTAGTCCGATACTCACAGCTGCTTATTATATTGGACAATCATACATGATGGGTGTCTTCCTGCAACGGCACACAGCGATCCCTGATGCAGACAGGGTATGTGGTGGACTGTGAAGGCCACTGAATTAGATATTTGTAATGCATTGGTCCTCATACTGTAGGTTCATGACCCCTATAGGGGCATAGCGTGTGATCACACAGGAGGGGAGGCAATGCTATAACACGCTTTGTATTGATTCACAGTCTGGCTAACATAACATAAATAATATAACATAAATAATAACATGATGTGTGTAGGCTATATATAAACATTTGTTAAATATAATGAAACTACTGTACAAAATATACCTACAGTTTATTGTCCTACTCTGGGATCCTTTGGGGATAACACTGATGTATTGGAGATGAGATAAGATAAGATCTCGTATCTATCTAAGATAAGATAAATACGAGATGAGAAGGAAGTAAAGATTGATGGGTGGATGAATGTGGGGAGAGAAAAGAAAATCCAGACGTTCAAGTAATTCAAAAAAATGAAATAAATGGACGACAAGGAAGGAATTTAGAGGAAGAGAGCAGAATTCAAGATAGAACGAACAAATGAATGTGTTATTAGTTATTATATTTTCAAATACCTAAGTTCATTACTATATGTTTCCCCCTGTTCACTTTCTTGCCAAACTTGCCACACACACAAAAGATCACATGCATTCAGTTTCTTTCCTGTTTCTTGGCGGTCATAGGCTAGGTCATAGGCTACAGTAGCGGTATCCAATCCTACAGATGTCAGTGGGCTACGCACGTAGTCAACCGGGTCATGATCAGAAACATTTGAGGGGATTAACTTGATGATCGATTATCTAATTTAGTATGTAGCCAGCAAGTTATATATTTTACACTGTTGCACACAAACAAGAAAGCTAGTTTACCTGACAAAATGCATGGAAAACAGAATAGCATAATTATTCCACACGTACAGTAATCAGACAGAGCCAGTTCATATCGAACATGTACGATTAAATTGTCTTTCCTTCCTTACATTTCTCTTTTGTTTGTTGATAAAATGTTGCGGGACATTTCTTGAATATACAATCGTTAAGTTGTGGCATGCAGGTTGCTCAACTAAGCGTCATGTGGTAAATAAAAGTTCCAGTACGGACAATTTTGCTTAGTGGGCCAACAGAATGTTTTATCTCTGCAGCTTATTATCTGGACACGTACCGGTATATTTACACTGAAAAACTTGGGGGCGCTGTGGAGTTTCTATGGGCATGCCAAACGCCATTAAACATTATAGAAAAAAAAAGAAATGTTTTAAACTATGGGCATCACATGAAATCTATAGACATGAAGTCTAGACTATGCAATGACGGCAGATGGCTAGACATAAACGCCCTTTCGACAGTACCTGTACACTGTATCTAACCAACATATCATGCGCAAGGAATCGCAAAGGGGTTTTCATTCCTATTTATAATGCAAACGTACTCTAACGAGTTACTTTCTCTACCAGACAATGCTGTAACGTAACATGTTACTTTTTAATGCCAGTAATCCTGCAATGTAACAAGCTACTTTTAAATGTAACATTACCCATCACTAATACTGACATATACTGAAGAGGACACTCTCTTTCTATCTGTGCTCATGGGTCCTTGCAGGAGGGGTCATAGCGAGGACACGTCAGGACAGAAGACAGGAGAGGTCACCTCAGCTCACTCTTCCTTCCTTCCTTAAATCTTTCCTTCCCTCTATCTCTACCTAAACGGTTCCCACTCAAACTTCTGGGCTGATTTAATTCACCCTCTGCCCAGGGAATAAAAGCGGCAGTCTGCTTTTTGTCGGCGTGAAGAAAGAGTATCAGACAGACCAAGGAAATCCTGTGTCTTTATTCCTAAATCCCACTCATACGCCATTCTTCACAATGTCACTTTTACACAAAAAAGCGCAGCAACTATTATGCATCTGTCTGTGAATGGATAAGGTACCTGTAGCCCTCCAAGCCATCATAGCTTCTAGTCTCAGTGAGAATTCAATGCTATTAGACTTCCTCCTCCTATGTCGCTGTGTTTTTCTCATCTAGAGCGCCGACGTCTCTTTGTCGCTGGATTATTATAGCTATAGGAGCAATTTCAATTCTCTCTCCTTTAAGGCACAATGTGGATGTGTTATCACATACACCAGCAACACATATTAAACATGTTGTATGTCTGTGGCCCCATCTATTCATTGACATACAGTATACCAGGTTAGGATGCTCTACTGTGAACGCAACCTTCAATCATTTCAGACGGTGGTACAATGCACAATATACCGTATATTGCATAATATGCAGTAGATGTCTGTAATATCTGTGATCCATCTTATTTTGTAATATCTGTGATCCATCTTATGTTGTCACTGAATTGCAGTGTAGATTAATAAACATCTAGCTCCAGACCCAAACAAGCCTTTCATATCTGCATTTGGTGAATTATATGAGTGACACATTTCATGTGTAATGCACTGGACACCATAGATTGCAAAGTGTTTATGTTGCTATTGCTAGGTCACTGTGTTATGTGAATATTTGTTCTTTGTTTTAGAATGTTTCAGCAAAATCTTAATTATTTATCATTGCATTATACCCAGTAGGCCTACAGTGAAACCACACAGTCTACGTTGCTGTAGTATAATGCTGCTGACGTAGCTTTACTTCTGCGTTAAACCCTTGTTGCTACAGTAAAGAGTTGAGAATGCAGCGTTTTAATCCTGTTTAAAGCTGTTCATCCTTACTTTACTGTACATCTGCTGTGCTTCTTCCAGACTCATTTCTCATTTTGTCTTTCGACTTCTTGCCCTCTCTTCTCATCCCACCTCCTCTCGTCTTTTCTGTTGATCCCCTCATCCCCTCAACTAATATCCTCACTTTAATTCTCTCTTGTTTCTTCTCTCGCTCTCCTCCCTGTTCTCTTTCTGACTCAGAAGGTTGTATTCTCAGAAAGGTCACTCCTGGCTGACATTTTCCAAGTCCCATTGATTTCTGCTCTGTGCCTTCTGATTGGCTTGACAGTCACTCCACTAACCAGTCCTCTTGAATCAGGAAGCCGGCCAGTCTCTTATCTCTACCTTTAACATTAGAGTGCGGTGCTATTCACATATTGTTTTTAGCCATAATAAGGCCTCCGGACTGCGACCATTTAATCACACTGTGCAACATTTTCTAACTAGTCGCACCAGTGAGACTGTAAAATGATTACATGATTCAGATTTTTATAAAATGTGCTGTCTGCTTTACTGAACTCGAGCGACCCATTCTGAAACGACCGTCCACTCCCTTCATTTCCAGTTTGAGGATGAACGGGTGTTTTCTCAACACTAGACAGCTGAGCGACAAGACAGCATGCTTTTCCTACTGCATGCGGAGTAGGAGAAGAGAGAGCAAACTCTTCTGGCAGTAGCCAATGAGAAAGCAGACAATGCTCACAACCGTCCGTGCTTGAACACACATAGCTAATCAAACGAATGTGGATTAGGCCTAATGGAATAAATTATCAATATATTAGCAGCAATAATGCACAAACTCTATTTCGGATTTGACCCTTGTGCAACTACAAATGCTGAAACAAATGTAATCTGTCAAATGCGTTCTGTTTTGGTACCATGTGTGAGTATACTTTCTTTTTAACTGCCTGTATATTTATAGGCTTGACATGAAAACACCCTGTTCTTATGTGACAACGATGCTGTGCATCAACGGTGGTGGTGGTGTAGTTTGGAGGGGGTGAGGCATGGGTACAGTCAGAAGGAGTGTGCATAAACACACACACACACACACACACACAGGTCCCTGTGTGTCTGTAAAGTGGAAATGTTTTCCCCAAGATACGTTTTGTTCTTATGGTAATGAAGTGGACGATGATCACTTTCAGAGCCTTAGCCACAGAAAGGCTATAACAATTGCTTAACAAAGGCTTCAACAAAAGACTGCAGTGTTTTTGTTGTTGTTTTGTGTGTGTGGTGCCTTTTAATAATTTTCAAAAATTATTTCCCTCTCCATATCTGGTTGTCACGCTCTCACATTCCTCAGACTGTAAGTAATTCATATTCGTCGACTATCAATCTCTGTCAAAAACCATCCATCAGTCTCTGTCTGTTTGAATTTCAGTGTGTAGAGGGAATGCTAGTCTAGAGAGAGCTATCTGTCGCCTTTGGTTTACCTGCTACAGGACAATATGTTTGAAATTACCCCTCCAAACCATTTCTGAGTCGGTCTGAGTGCATTTCCCCAACCTCCAAATAGTGGAGAAAGGGAAATCGACATGTCAAACTACCAAAACAGAAACACTAATTTTAACAATAAAGGCCAATTTTAAAAAATGACGAGATCGCGACATTCATTTCCTTTTCTGTTTCCTTTGCTGCTTCCTTTGACTTCACTCCTTCCATCTTATCTGTGCTCTTTAAAGTGCATCTGAGAGTGAGCTTTTTTCCTCCGAGCCAACTGAATTTGGGCTATGAAGCTCGAGCATTTCCTCCTGAGAGCTGTTTGTTTACTGAAGACCTTGAAATTAGCATGTTTCATAAGGCAAGGTACATTTAGTCAACACACTGTTTGGATTTTCTCAGAAGTCGGATGTAGCTAGAAAAAAGAGCGCATGTTTCAAATGCAGGTGTGTGATTTTGTTTATGTGTTAGTGCTGTTTTTTTTTTTAAACAAGATAGCTTCGTCCATTAAAACAAACTGAACACGAATTCAAATAAACTATATTTTTTTTTTACAGAGAGAGAGAGAGAGAGAGAGAGAGAGAGAGAGAGAGAGAGAGAGAGAGACTGTATCTTATTTGTATTGCTTTGTTTCGTTTGCTATGCTTTGGCAACATTGTCTTTGAACTTTCATGCCAATAAAGCAGACTTAAATTGAATTGAATTTAATTGAGAGAGAGAGAGAGAGAGAGAGAGAGAGAGAGAGAGAGAGAGAGAGAGAACTTAAGTGTGGGTTGCAGTGTGTGTGTGGACATGCATGCAGTACTACACTGTATGCTAGTATGCTTAGGGGTATGTGTGCCAGTTTCTTGAGCAGTATATGTTGGCACTTGTAATTATGTGTGTCTTTACATCCACATTTGTCTGTATGTGTGTGTGTGTGTATGTGTGAGCCCTCAGTGGAAGACATTAGGCTGCAGTAACAAGCTATTGATTGGACTGGGCTTGGGGCTGCTGTGACTGATCTCTCGCATGGAAACACTGGAGCAGTGCACAGGGAATAATTCAAACGTGCACGCGCGCGCACACACACACACACACACACACACACACACACACACACAGACAAGCTGCATTCTGCAAATTCTGCTAGTTTGAATGAATAAACTGTATGGTTAGTTCAGACATAACGTCAGCAGGCAAAAGATGGTAAGAAAATAGACAAAATGGATATTCTATTTCAAAAAGTTATGGGTAACTTCATGAGGAGGTAATTAGGAATTAACATGTTTAGAGACAATAATCCTAGTGAAGAAAATAAAGATCTGGGAGCTTACCACTTTTAATGAATGCATATTTATTTGTAGTTTGATATCTCTCTCTCTCGCTGTCCTTCCCTGTGTTTCTTGCACATTCACAATACACACACTTCTGTTGCTCCTGGCATGTTGTGGGCATCCCAGAGGTAATTACATGTAGTTCTGTAGCTGGCATTGTTACAACAGATGAAATACCTTGACTGACTACAGTTACTGGTCGAGAGAGAGGGAGAGAATTGTTTCTTATTGATGATACTATACATGTATGTGCCCAGTCAACAGCCCATGTAGGCATCACACTGATTTGAGTGACATGTCTTAACAGCAGTGTGTATCATAACTACCCCCCACACACACACGCACACACACACACACACACACACACACACACACAGATCAGATGAAAGCCTGGTCTGGCATATGGGGTGGCTAACGAAAGGCAGTTCTTATCCATTACACTCTTCATGAATATTGATAATATCGCCCTCAGGATAGATGTCATGCTAATTTTCAGATAACATTTAGTCAGACATTGTATATAATACGGTATACCCTCAAACATGTAAACCCACGCTCAGTTGGCTGTGTTCAAGTTTAATCACATGCGCCAAGGTCAGGTGGCGATATAGTACACGTGTTGTACTGTACGTGTACACGCGCATGCACACGCAAACACCAACGACGCAGGCGAGTGTGCACAAGCACAAGGTGACCTCTTGTTCACGTGATGTAGATGCAAGTACACACGTACATGTACAGACACTACTTTTGCAGTGTCCACGCCGATGACAAGTGCTGCATGTAAATAAGGCAGTAGCTTATTATAGTGGTATGTTCTAGAGGCTAAAATCAGCCCAGTAATTGGAGCAGTTTTTTTTAAAGAGACATTAAAGATTAAGGTGGAAATGGAGAGAGTAAATAAAGACTGCACTGGTTTTATTATTTCAAGTTGTGACCCCCCCCCCCCTCCTGATGGCTTTATGTTATGCCATTAGACACAACCTAATAGGATTTGTGCTCATAAATTGACTTGGCGCTTTTCTACTCTTACGCAAATTCTACACTATGTCCATTCATCGTTTTACATGCTGTACACACACGCACACACACACACATGTTTTGACCCCATAATCTCCACATATTCCAGCCATTAAGACAGTATCCTCCTCACCATCTCTCACCTCCCTTTCCCCCCCGTCTACTTTCACTGAAAATTATACTGTATATCACACATGAAGACCTGATGGACTACACACACACTCACACACACGTGCACACAGACATGAAGAAGGAAACAGTATGGCTTCCATTTCCTTTTGTGTACAGTACAGTATAGACTGGTTGTGCATGTTTGCTATGCTGCATATATGTATCTGTGCTTATTTGTGTGTGTGCGTGTGTATGTGTGTGTGTGTGTGTGTGTGCCTACCCATTTCCCAACAATAGTAGACGATTATTGACAGCCAAAATCTCTCCATTTCTCTCTCTCCCTCTTTAGAGTATTGTACTGAACAAGCACACAAACAATCATGTTCTTCTGTTGTGTGTGCAGCTGTTCTACACTATACAGTACATGCACACTTACACACACATTCACATTCATGTCTGTATATAGTTTATCAACTTTGTGTGTGTGTGTACGCGCATTAGTATATTCATGGACAGCGGTGTGTGTGTGTGTTTGTGTGCGTGTGCCACAAGCTGACAATCCTTCCTTAATAACAACAGATCAAGGTTTACTCTCAGTTCAGTCAGAGAGAGAAGAGTGCAGGGAAAGAAAACAACAAAGAAAGTGAAAGAAGAGAAGCCAAATTGTATTTTCCCACCTGCCTTGACATGAAAGGAGAGCAAGAATAACGGTGGTATCCGGAGGAAAGACAAAGGCACGCCAACACCCAGGAAGACTCAAAAAGGAAGAAAGAGAAACAAAGAGAGAGAGAGAGAGAGAGAGAGAGGGGAGCTATCTGTGCCATCCCAGAAGGCACGGCGGCATCTCTACGTGCCTTTGAAGACACTGCGTTGGAACAACTAGCAGCATCCACTTCACAGAGAATCACTCCCTGGGTAAATGACTGGAGTGGAAGGAGCTGTTTGATACACTGGAGGTGTAGAAGAGGAAGACTAGCTTCATTACAGACATCTGCAAGCTTAGGAAGGCTGGCGAGGCACATGCGCACTCCCTCACTTGTGTGCTCTGTTACACATCAGGTAAACAAGCTGAGAAATTCCCATTAAAACATCTTCATGTGTAGATGTATATATTATATATAATATATATAAATACCCTTTTGGCCCTTTAAATCACACCTGTTTGTTTTAAAGTGAAGTTCAAAATTTTGATTTAAAAAGAAAATTAAGAAAATAAGTTATACCCTAGCTATCAAAAGTATAGCATTTGGTTGTTTCATCTACCAAGTGTCAAGGAATACAGGAATACACATAGATGGATTACAGAGTGAGGAAATAGGGTTGAAGTCACAAAAGAGGAAAATGAATATTCTTTATATTGTTAGTCAAATGTAAAGCTAAACGTAAAGCTTATACTGTAGCTTTAAATTTGAATTGCATTCCTCTGAACTTACCATTATGCGGAATATATCACGTAAAGGCTATCAGTTGATTTATGAAACATTGTTATTGTTAATAAATGATATCAACGGTTATGTGTGTGAACATAATAATGAAGGCATGTACAAATACAGAGGGTTGCTTTAGCATAAAAAATACTGTACTTATTATTTATAAATATATAGTAGTTCTACATACAGGGAAAATTAAAGTACATGTAAACAATACGTATACATGTGTGCACATGTGTGCACATGTGTACGTAAACACTACACATAGGGTGGGTGTGTCCGTGCCATTTGTAAAGCTGCATGTAAAATGATCTGAGAATCTGAAGATCCCTTTATGCATCAACAACGAGAGCGGCAGGCTGTAAGCGGATCTGCGAGAAGAGATCTGTGGGGCATTATTTAAGCTACGGACACATCGCTCATCTTATCGGCTCGGAACGAATCACCACGCCCGGCTGTGCTGTAGGCCTATGCTTTCTAATGTTGTCTGACCCCTCCTCTTCAATAGAGCTTAATGCTTTGTTGCCATCTCTCTCTCTCTCTCTCTCTCTATAATTAAAGAAACAATGGATGAGGGAAGGGTACAAAGAAAATGTATCTGGTGTCACAGCTGTCTGTACTCTGAGCTTTAATCCTGGCTGACTGGATCTGATGTGTGTGTGTGTGTTTGTGAGAGAGATCATTTAAATGCAGATATATGCACAATGTGAGCATTTATGCACATTCTTCACTCACAGCGCGTGTTTGTGAATGTGTGCGTGAAAGACAAAGAGAATTACAAATGTGAGTGCTCGTGCTTCTGATTGAGTGTATGTGCATGTGTAGTTTGTGAGCGCGCGCACACGGGAGTGTGTGTGAGGGATGCAGTGTCAGCTGTTGACACTAGCGGGGTCCCTTTTATTTTCTCTCTTTTTTTTTTTTGCGTCCTCCGCCACGTTCGGTTTAGCTGTTTGAACAGGCAGCTCCACAGACAGCCGTGCCTCGGCTGCATAATTAAGGACCCCAGTCGATTTAGTTTCCGGCCGCGTTCCGCCAGAGACACACACCCTGCAGACTGCAGCTAGTAGCTAGCAAGCTAGCTGCTTGCTAACTGGCGTCACACGTTCCCCCTCGCTCACTCTGCTTCTTCCGCTCTGTTTTTTTTTTCTTTTCTGCCTCTCTGTCTTTTTCACAGTCTCTCTGCGACGCTATTGCTGTCTGTCTTGTTGTCTCTCTAGCGCTCTCCCTACTTCCATTTGTGCACGTCTACCCCATCTTCTTTGTCTCTCTCTCCCTCTCTCTCTCTCTCTCTCTCTCTCTCTCTCTCTCTCACCTCTCTTGTCGCTACACCTCTCCAGCGATGCTTTTCGCCTTTTCCTCTGCCTCCTCATCCGTCTCCCCGCTTCTCCTTCACTCCCCCTCTCTCTTGTCTCCACGTTGGACGTATCACATCGGAGCCCTGAGTTAATCATTTACCAGACTGACAGCGTATCTATTTTCATTGGAGCCATCTTGCCTTTTCTCTTTCTCTCTCTCTCTCTCTCTCTCTTTCTCTCTCTCTCTCTCTTTCATTCCCTCTCTCACTTGCACCACAATAACTTTGTCCATGCAGTTCTGGAAAAAAGGACAACTTTATTTAAACAAACCCAGTGAAGAAAGGGAAGGGAATAGTAAAAGTAAAAATGAAGAGTGTGTCAAGGGAAATGAACGATGAGACAGAGAATTGGTGAAGGGAGAGAATTAGGGGGGGGCTGCGTCTTCCGGAACACAAGAGAAGGACCTGCTAAATTAAGCATTAGCTAAATGACCCACAAGACTGAAGGGAGAAGAGCTCCTTATAGCCCAAAAAAGAAGCCGCGATATGTTTTGTGGCACACTCTTTAGTGTTTTTGTGATCTCTACTCTGGAGGATTTCCATTCCAGTGCTTTTGAAATTACGTCCTCGTCCTCTTTCTCTTCTCCCGTTCCTTCCTGTGTGCGTGTCTGTGTGTGCGCGCGCGAGTGTGTGTGTTTGTGTGTGTGTGTGTGTGCGCACATGTGTGTAAACTGCCAATGAACATCTAGAAGCTACCAAAACACTCTGAGGGACAAACACAATCACACACATGCGTGCAGTGTGACAGCAGAGCCACATTCACCCTGGGAGGCTGTGAAGAAGGACACGTTATTATGTCCCTTTGAGACACGTCTCACACACACACACACACAGATGCCACATGAATATATCGTGAAGGAGAATGTCAGGACATGTCTCTTGGTTTCCTACAGCTAAAAATACTGGGTGTGTATGTGAGTAAGGAAACACTGACAGTTGTATTCTTGCACACGCACACACGCACACACACACGCACACGCACACACGCACACACACACACACACGCACACACACACACGTACACACATGCACACACACCAGTCGTTCAACCTGAATGACCGTGGTTTCATTTTTGTGGTTGTTTTACCGTTGTCGAGACAACACAACCGCCCATCCTCCCCCGCCCCCACGGACATCAGCTCTCGATCTGTCACTTTAACTCCCCCCAACCCCCTCCCTCCTCCCCTGTCCTCTCTCCTCTCCCGTTTTAATTTCTCTCCCCGGCGCTGTGCGTCGCCCCGCATAATTAAAACGAGGAGATGGAAAATATGAGGAGAGTGGGAGGGAGGGCCGTGGGGGGGAGGGGGGGGGGAGGAGGGAGGTGAAAATAGAGAAGGGGAATTCAAGAGGATGGAGGGAGACGGATGGAGGAGGTGGAGGCGTCTCTGTGTGTGTGTGTGTGTGTGTGTGTGTGTGTGTGTGCGTGCGTGCGACGCAGGAGAGCGATGCACTGTCAACGGATTGGTTGAGCCTGAGACTGTCTAAATCCTTCAGCCAATCAGCATGCGAGATAACACTTATTCTGCCCCTCCTCTCCTCTCTGCTCTGTTTGTTGTGGTAAACATTGTCCAGTTTGAAGTCTCAGTGTGTGTTTGTGTAGCTCTTTGTATTATTGTTCTCCATTCAACTATTTATCTATTCTTTTTCTTCATAATCGCACAAATAGTATCTATCTCTCGCTCGCTCTCTTCCCCTCTCTCTCTCTCTCTCTCTCTCTCTCTCTCTCTCTCTCTCTCTCTCTCTCTCTCTCTGTCATGTGCAAACACGGTCATTATGGGGCTGTGAAATCTACTGCGAATCGCAAAGGCACTAATGATCCAACAAACACTTCATTGTGCCACATCTTACACACACACACACACACATACCAGACACACAAAATGCATTGTCACCAGTGTTACAAAACATTTCTCAGGATGTATGTAATTATAGTCAAAATGCCTTTTGCAACACATAGTTGTTAAATTAATGAATCACATGTTTTCACAAGGAAATTAATATATGCAAATTCTATGGAAATTATTAGCAATTAAAGTGATATCATAGCATTGATTGCATTCTAATTATGCCAATTTCTCTTTGTCTCTCCTATATCCTGCTTGCCATTGGTTGTAACATTTAATCTTGTAGGTGAGTACAGTACTCCATTCTGTTATTACAGTATAGTCAGCTATTGCAAGAGCATTTGTAAGATAATACACGTTTTGTCAAATACACCAAACATATCCTCGCATTTCGCTAGGTTACCATTCTCTGTGCGTTGCCAGCATATGATATTTCTACACATCCCTGGCTCAGTAAACAGGAACATAAACAAAATGGCGAAAACCCCTTTGCATGTCCACGGCCTTCCGCTGGGCTGTTCCACACATCGAAATGCACTGTAAAGCAAAGTGTATACTACGACTTTAAATGAGTGATTGTCGCCACTTTCGGCATATTGTTAGAAAGCGTTCTTGAAAATGACTAACCCTGCCTCTAACATCAGAAACATTAACATTTAAATAATGTCAAAGTTGGCTATTATTAGTGTAGGCCTTATTCTGTTTTGTTAGTACTAGCCAGTGGGGTTGAACTTACTCAAAGAGTAGTTTTACAATCACAAATAACGAAATAAGGATCTAAAAGAAGAAATGCACAACTCTAGCTCGTAATTCCATTGCGGTCCTTGGTATTGAAAGCAAAGACAAAAGACATAGACCACAGTCATTACATTACGACAAGAAATTCCAAGTCTAACCCAATAAGCTGCATTTTATATTATGGACTGCACATCCACATATACTGTATCTCAACATCAAACAGTAGACTAAATAGAAAATTGAAGGCAGCAATTTTAATTCATAACATTACCTCTGTTGAATACTGATGGGATGCGGTGAGATCAGGCACATGCACGGTCAATCAAAGAGAGAGAGAGAGAGAGAGAGAGGGGAAGCAATGATCATCTGAAGCAATGACGAAGGCTTCTTTGACTCAGTACACTCCCGTACTAAAGGTGCTATGTGTGAGAATAGGGAGAATGAACATACATGTGCTGGCTGTGTTAAATGACAGCTTCTATGACAGCAGATTCCTTTCTGTCCCTCTAAGGGCCCTCTGAAAAGCCTTTATCTACAGGCCACTGCATGGCTTCACATCTCAAGCACACCGATTATTCAACACACGTGCAAACGCAGACACTTACCGTGTCTCCACATCCTCCACACTATGCCGTGGCGGTGATCTTGAGGGGCGTAACGCCGAATGTCACCAGGATGCGACACAGAATCCCATTGTGACAATCCAAGAGAGTGTGCAAGGGACATTTGTGTGTGCGGCGTAGAATACAGTCATACACAGTTTTGGCTAGTATTGAGACGCCAATGTAATAAGAGTGAAACACACTGTGTTGATGTTTTAAAAACATAAAGGCATATATGCGTGCGTGCGTTTGTGTGTGTGTGTGTCCTCTCACCATAACAACCCTCTCCACAAAATCAATAAACTAATGAAGAATGCAGGACCATGGCTCTGGTGTGTACAGTATGTGATGGTGTATTAAGTCGAAAATACACCTCCACCATGACGGGGGAATAGGTAGGGTTTCTGCCTGATCTTCCGTGCCTTCTATTACAGTCGGCCATATAGGATGAACGGGAGCGTTTTTTAAATATGATGTTGAAGGAGAGGACACACTGCTAACAGACAACAACATTGACTCGGGGGGTTCCCGCTGCACACCTTGGAATGTTTTACGCACTGGTCCGGAAAACCCCCAAGTCGCACCCTCAGCCGCTCCAACGGCGGCCTGGGCAGCCGGTCATGACAGCGGGCTGGTGTATTCTGGGATTTAGTGGCCAGTCATGCCGGAATCGCCCCACGGTGAAAGGAGGGCTTTGCAAAGTCTTAATAGCTAAAATCCCCATAGCGCCCATGTCTTTCTACCCCGCGAGGTGTGAAAATACCAAATGGCCGCCACCAACAGGACCATAGCAAATGCTCTTACAAACTCTGAAAGACACAGCGCACACACACACACACACATGCACATAGTTTGGGTCAGCAGTCAGCATGTTCCCTTGGTGGTGTGAGAAATGTACAATTTGGTGCTTTCTGTTGAGGCCTTGTCCTCTAGCGCACGCAACGTGTGTGCACCGACTCATTCACACATGGTGATTTTAACACACACGCACACACACGCACGCATGCACACACACACATCTTGACACCTCCACAGGATTTACAGCCCTGTGTTAGATATTTGCTTTGTCCGACATCCCGCAATAATGCACAAGCTTTGGGAATATCTCTGTGCCTTTTCTGGAATTGGTTCTACTGCTATTTTTCACCAAGGGTGACACATATTTTTGCCTTCCCTCGCGCTCTCTCTCTCTCGCTCGCATGCACTTTCTCAGTCTCTCTCCCTCTTTCTCTCTACTTGGTTCCCCCGAGCTAGTAGAGGAGTTCGATGCCCTTTCCCTGTGTCTGGAGTCCTGCTGTAGGACAGAGAATCAGTCACAGTTACACATATTAGATTAGAGAAGAGAAACCCAAAACCACAGTGCCCTCTCCTCCTCTCCTCTCCTCTCCTCTCCTCTCCTCTCCTCTCCCCCTCCTCTCCTCTCCTCTCCTCTTCTCCTCCTGTATTTGGATTTCCAGGGCAGGCAAAGGGCCAAGGAAATGTCTGCTATTGGTTTAAGTGACCAATACTGTCGGTGGGGACAATGAATATAATGCTGTAGAGGCAAACACAGTTAGTGGCGTGTGTGTGTGTGTGTGTGTGTGTGTGTGTGAGTGTGTGAGTGTGTGCCTTTTCCTTATGAGATGATTGTGCCCCCAGTGGACCTCCAGTCTTTATGGACCCCTTCATTCCACCCCGCCAGCCCATTTCTCTACCCATCCCTCCATCTGTCATATCTCAACACCCCCTCCCCCTTTACCCCCTTCCCCATAATGGCTCCGTTTCTGGGAGGAGCAGGCGGGCTTGACTTTGACTCTTACCTTTGGAGAGCTTTAAGTGACGGGACGGCGGTAAGCTCCAGTATTCACTGCGATAAAGGCGCTCTCTGCCTGATCTACTGCTCACACGTCACCTGGCTGCCTTTACCAGCATGCACCTGTCAGATTCACAGCCATTTCCTCACAATTCTGTTTTGATTAAAGCCGCTTATAAACCCCATAACCTATAAATATTAGGTGAGAATGGGAAGCGTGAAGGAGGAGGGGGGGGTTGGGGAGGGATAAAAAGGGGTTAGAGGTGTGATATGAGTGATGGAGGGATGAAAAGAGAGAAAGTAGGCTGAGAGAGAGAGAGAGAGGGTGGAGTAGCAGCCCTCTATATGACTCCCAGTGCTACTCATCCACAAAGGCATCTAATCCCATCATTAACCTACTGGGGTGACTGAAGAGGACACACACACACACACACACACACACACACACACACACCATATATTCTACACCCAAAAGGTGAGACATCAATCTACGTTGTAAATAGTGCTCAGATAGATATGTGTTATTTCAGACATACTAGTTTCTGCAGATCTAGCATTAAGTCATGCCATTACTTTCTGAAATATTCTAGCTGTCCTTATGAGTTGGACACGCACGCGCACGCACACGCACACACACACACTTCGTGGCTTTATATCTTCCTTTTCTTCCTGATCACTGTCTTTGTAGCATGTGATTGCACTGTTTTGTCATCTGCCTCTATGTAGCATGTAGGCTACATGTAGTCTAAATGAAGGCATTGCAATGGAATTTGACCGCATTGTTTTTTTCTTCACTACACAATGTCCTTTGTGTGTAATGCTGTGGTTGGCATGCATTCTGCTTCAGGGTCGTCATTAGACATTGCGGCTTCTCCCTTAACAGCTTGTATTTGGACTAATTAGTTATGGAATTTAATCTTTGAGTGGATTTCTGAAGAATAAGAAACATTGGGATAATCTCTGTGATGTATGATGACACGACACTCCTACACTCGATTGTGCTGGTTTGAATCCCTACAGTACATTCAAGAAAAGGTCCTACTGAAACAATGCAGTATGTTGTGTGTCTTTATCACAACAATATCACTATTTCTCTCTCTCATTGGTCCAATGCCCTCCTACTGCACCTGAATTATTAACATACTCCTGGACTCCTGATATGGACACATTATTTTCTCAATTAATACTCGTCCAACTTTAGTGGCATGCATATTTAAGTCAGTCCTTCTTTTGATGAGAGCGATCGAGTGAACTGTGTTTGTGTGTGCGTGTGTGTGTGTGTGTGCTACAATTTCCCTTGATTGAATGATTAGGGTCAGACACCTCTGGTCTAGTGTTTAGGGGCCCTGCGCCCCCCCCCCCCCCCCACCACAAACAAGGGGCCCGGGGTGTTCTTGCTCATTCATTGATCAGTGATAGATATAGAGATGGTGAGGGAGAGAGAGAGAGAGAGAGAGAGAGAGAGAGAGAGAGAGAGAGAGAGAGCGATAGAGAGAATAATAGAAGCTTAATTAACGTGTCTGATACTCTGCATCAGAGCTAATGAAAGTCTTGGATGGTTTCCAGGATCTGCTGTTTGCTTTTTCTGTAACACCAACGTCACCACTTCTCATATCATTCACCGTTTGCGAGAAAATAATTCCCCAAACTTGCCTGCGGACCAGCATCAACATTGAAATGCCAATACACCATTTTAACGCAACGCCCCGGAATGAAGTCATATTTTCAGCCTTTATTCTCCAGCTATGGTATGTGGACTTTCCAGAATGTCCTTTCCCAGACTAATGGACCTAGAAATCATTCAGCCATGACCATTATGCTAATGCTGCCTCCTTTTGTGAGTGCCTGTCATTCTATTTAGCCCGTTAAACAAGTCTGATTTTCAATTATCTCTATTCAAATGAGGCCTGCAGCACTATTTACTTAGTGCAGTTTAGGTTGCGCGCGCACGTATGCGCGTGGACGTTCTACGTGTGTGTGCTATATACGTACGTGTGTGCGTGGACGGGTGTGTATGTTCGCGCACATACATGCTTCATGTACGTATGTGCGCGGTGTACGTGTTGTAATGGTGCATTGGCTGTGGTGTGGAGAGGACATTGTGTGTTCAGCATGATGCTGTGGAATCAGGTGGTGCCTGTCATTTACTGCCCTTCTCATAGCCATGAGCCTCTGACACACGCACACACACACACGCACACACACACAGGTGGAGGCTGACCACAGGTTGAAAAACTCACAAACAAACTAATAAGCCCGCTATCGACCACTTGTCAATACCGAGGGCTCAGACAGATAGACAGACGCACACACACACACACACACACACACGCGCGCATGCACGCAGCCGCACGCACACACGCACAGACACTGATAAGAAGAGGACAATTAAAGTCGAATACGATTGCCTCTCTTTTCCTCTCCCTTCCAGAGAAGAATACCACACCCCCGCACCCCCACACCCTACGTCCTCTGTTTATGAATTCCCCTTGCTCGGCATGCGGGGCTGATGGGAGAAGTTTTTAGTATGCAGCCTCTCTCAAGGACAGAGCCTTGTTAGGAGGCCTATTGAGCTGTGGAGGAGCAGCTATAGCTACAGCACACTACGCTCCCTCTATGCCCCCTCCCTCTCTCTCTCTCTCGCTTCCTCTCTATCTCTCTCTCTCTCTCTCTCCCTCTCTCTCTCTCTCTCTCTTCCTCTCGCTGTCTCTCTGTCTCTCTCTCTCTCCCTCTGTCTCTCTCGCTCTCTCTCTCTCTCTCTCTCTCTCTCTCTCTCTCTCTCTCTCTCTCCCCCTGTCTCTCTTTTTCTCT
>JAODOY010032330.1:0-13997 GCA_025399855.1 Forbesichthys papilliferus | reverse complement strand
TAGATAATAGACACATGTACAGTAGATACTGTATATAGATAATACAGGTAGATCCTGTATATAGATAATAGACACAGGTAGATATACAATAACCTAGAGTTTATCTTCTTCCAGCTGCTCATCAAGAGGAAACAAAGGCAGATATCCTGTCAAGCTTTAAGAGAGCGTAAGTTTCACTGTACGTGCATGTTTGCGTGCGTGTGGAGGAGAGTTGTTTATGCTACACATATGTACTGGTATACAGTAGACTGCAGGTGTCATACAGTACTGTTGTGTGCCTGTTTAAAGTCTGTGTGTAGAGCTATTGGCGTGCGTGTGTGTGTGCACGCCCAGGGAAAGCATGTGCGCAGTTTATTTATAATCGTCATGGTCAGATGTACGAGTGTGCCAAGGCTCCAGTTTACAGTAGCTGATCTGTGTACATGTGTGTGTGTGTGCATGTCTACTGACAGGGATGCTGGTGAGGATGAGGGTGATCTGGATTTTAGCGCCTTGCTGAAGGCTGCTAAGAAGTAAGTATCTGGTGAGGGTGGGGGAGTTATATGATAGGGCCTGAGCCCCATTCCTCTTAAGATCACAAGACTCCATTTTCCAACTAGCCCACCTGGTCAATATACTGTAAGAATTATGTTAAAGGTTACATTTTAGGCATACAGATCTTAATTGGGTTACGGTTAGTGTGAGATACAGTACATATTTAAATTATGCATAATCTGTATATTGTTGTGGTAGTTTATGTTTTTTGTTTACACAAAAAGCAAGTGATGATGTTAGGGTTTAGTGTTAGGTTTAGTTAAAAACACAAAGTTAGGTTTTAAAAGGAATACAAAGGTTTGTTTCCTGAAACGAGGTTTAGGGATTATTGTTAGTTTCAGTGGTCAGGGTTTAGTATTAGGGTTGTAATAGAGTTGTAATTAGAGGTCAGGGGTTATTGTTAGGAGTTGGAGTTCAGAGGTCAAGGTTTGTTGTTATGGTTGAGTTTAGAGGTCAGGTTTTGTTGTTAGGAGTTGGAGTTTAGAGGTCAGGGTTTGTTGTTATGGTTGGAGTTTAGAGGTCAGGGTTTGTTGTTGGGAGTTGGAGTTTAGAGGTCAGGGTTTGTTGTTATGGTTGGAGTTTAGAGGTCAGGGTTTGTTGTTATGGTTGGAGTTTAGAGGTCAGGGTTTGTTTTTAGGATTGTAGTTTAGAGGTCAGGGTTTATTGTTATGGTTGGAGGTTAGAGGTCAGGGTTTGTTGTTATGGTTGGAGTTTAGTGGTCAGGGTTTATTGTTAGAGTTGGAGTTTAGAGGTCAGGGTTTATTGTTATGGTTGGAGTTTAGAGGTCAGGGTTTGTTGTTATGGTTGGTGTTTAGAGGTCAGGGTTTATTGTTAGGATTGGAGTTTAGAGGTCAGGGTTTATTGTTATGGTTGGAGTTTAGAGGTCAGGGTTTGTTGTTAGGATTGTAGTTTAGAGGTCAGGGTTTATTGTTAGGGTTGGAGTACGAATAAAAATGCATTATTCACGTGGTTAGGCAGAAGAAGCCAGAAGATGAGAAGCCAGAGGTCGACGTATGGGAGCTCCTGAAGAATGCCAAACCCAGCGAGTTCGAGAAGATCGCCTTCGAGCACGGCATCACAGACCTCAGGGGCATGCTGAAGCGTCTGAAGAAGATGAAAGCAGAGCAGAAGCACAGCGAGGGTAAAGCCACATACACACTACAAGCAACTAGCAGAGATGTAGTGATGAGAGACAATTGAAAGTCAATGAGAGTAAGCAACTTGAAAAGACGACGGGCGAAAAAAATGGTCGGCAACTCAAAGTGGGCGGGATTTGTTAAACAAATCTCATCTTCAAGCGACGTGATTGAGGCGACTACCAACGAAGGCTAAGGATATCGTCGACTGACAGATTGACTAAAACATTTCTAGTGGGAAATATACGAAAGAGATGCCTAGGCAACCAAAGCCTGGAATGTAAAAATGCGTCGGCTACGAAGCAGGGCTTAAGGTAGATTCAAAGTATAGTAATTTTAAGATAATACACCTTTTTGTCAAATTCACCAAATGTCTCTTTGCACACAAACAATGTGGTGTAGAACATACACGACAACAATGCCCTAGTCGTCTCAAGGCGTTTCCAATGTGTGGGGTGGAGCTTCTGAGGGAGCATCATGTGGTTTTGGAGGAAGAGGTCTTTGTGTTTTGACTTTGTATTTAGCGAGCGTTCTTTGGAATTACTTACTGTACCTTTTTAAAGGAATACAGGAGATGTAGAAACCAATGAGGTACCATTGGGCATTATGTTTGAGGGAGAACAATCCAGCTGCATATTTTACAATATTGTAATAATGTTAATTTTATATAAGGTAGGAGGTACAAGGTCTCCTCTTATACATAGTTATGTACACGTGTCCAGGACAGCGCAGACGTTTCTATGTATGGAATATAATGGTTGGTACAGACTTGAGTTGACTGAGAGAACTAAGGTCAAAATACAAGCAGACAACCGTCTCTACACTGTCTTGTAAGTCCTTCAGTCACGTTCTGCTATCGGTGTACAGTGAGTCGGCTCATTTCGGTTGGCAATCTATCTTGCATGAACTCCCCAGAGCTCTGGCATTCAGATAAAGCTGAAAATACAAACATATCATATCAAACATATCAAGCTAAGTAGGTGATCCACACCCTGACTGTTGCTGATATATTTAGGCATTTAGACTTTGAGGGCTCCCACATTTCACATTTATACTTTTTAATGCTACAATCACACACATTACTAGGGTGTCTTTGGTGGCCATTGACCAACGGCAAACTGCATATATATTTAAATGAGGCAGAATCCAACAGAATCCATCTGTTGGTCGAAGGCATTGTGACATGACATCACCGCGTCCAATAAACCGATAGCGGCCAATCTCTTCCAAAATGTTAAGGAGTAGACAGTGCATGGCTAACATGCTTTTGCAGAGCTTTCTCTAGTATTTATTTCATTCTGTCGGTTACATCTTACAGTTAAATGTAAATTCAGCTATTGCAAGCTAATTGCAAGCTAATTGCAAGCTAATTGTAAGCTAATTGCAAGCTAATTGTAAGCTAATTGCAAGCTAATTGTAAGCTAACTTTTCACATTTCGCTAGCTTACTGTTCTCTGAGCGTGTTGTAAAACATGATCCTTCTACACAGCCCTGACTCCGTAAGTAGGAACATAAACAAAGTGATGAACACCGCTCGTATCAACAAAGCTATAGTGCTACGCTTTGCTTCACAATGTGTTTCCATGTGTGGGGCGGCACCGCGGAGGACGATGGAGGAATATTATTTTGATTTGAGCTTGAATTTGAAATGTAATAACTACAGTCTGTCTGTGTCCTTAGCTTTCCTAAAGAGAATGGAGGCCTACTATTCAGTGGAAAAGGGCAAGAAGATTGTGTTGACATGCGAGGTGGTTGACCCCAACACCCAGGTCAAATGGCTCAAGAATGGTCAGGAGATCAAACCCTCAGCCAAGTAGGCGTGCATACAACTATACCACCAGATGTGAAAACAATATCAACATTTGTTTTTTATTAAATCTACATTTTCAAAAGGATTTTGTGAAATGTACAGTTTAAATTAAGTGCTTTGCAAAATGTCCATGAATGGTGTTTTGCGTTGATAAATGTGATTTAGTTGTAGATGTATCTATTTTCCAGTCAGCTGGGTAAAAAGTTGAAGTATGGTTGTAAAAATAGAAAGTGAGACTAAGTGAGTGTAACGTCATGCATCCAGACAACTCTGCCGTCAACATTTTTATTTATAGGATGTCATAGTTAGCTTCTCAGAGCCTGGCAACTCATGTCACCATGAAATGTCATATATATTCATTGTAGATTTTTCCTGGCCAAAAACTTTCTAGACCTGAATTAAACAGTTATTTATTAATAAATATATATTGTAATGCTATGTATTTTTCACGGTATTATTTCAGGCTGGCGATTAAGTGAAAGTACTCAGAAACAGAGTTTACAATTCAACTTACTTGCTAAAAAAACCTGAAAGAAACTAGTGCAGGAGTAAAAATAATCACACTTTCTATTTACATTTTCAGATGTGTTTGCACATGGTCGCCTACTTTTCAATGTACAATTTGTGCTATTAAAACTGCCCTCCACTTGCAGGTACGTCATGGAGGCTAACGGCAACATCCGCACGCTCACCATCAACCGGACAACGCTGGCGGACGATGCCGCATACGAGTGTGTTGTCGGCGAGGACAAGTGTTTCACTGAGGTCTTCGTCAAAGGTGCGCTTTCTTCTTACCAAAAACTCACGAGGCAGCATTATTGACTACATGGAAATCAGTGGTTAAACCGCCACACATCCGAGCACAAATATTGTCCCTGCACCATCAGTGATGACCATGAACATTGTGCATTACAGTCAAATGTAATTAGGTAAACCCACTAGAGGACAATCACAAGGCAATACAAACAACTCCCTGCATCTTTAGAGTCTCTTAGGTAACACTAAACAACTTGCTGCAGACCCAATTAACAACCAGCAGGCAATTTGCAGTTTATCTTACATACTGTATATGAATGCTTGTTTCTGTAATGTGTGTTTGATTTACATATTATTCCTTTAATTACTTTGAAGCCGTTATCTACACCAGCTAATATCGTTCAAATGCCTCTAATGGGGAAAGGGACATTGGGTGAATTGGTCAGATCTAATTCATGATAGTTGGCTGACGAGGCCTTGGACCTTGAAGATCCTATATATAATATGTTAAACAATGACACATTCTCAAAGGGTAACACATTATATATACAACATATAAGAATAAGGTATAACTGTACTGGCTGGTGAATAAGCATGCATACAGTGCAGTATGTAACCATGGTGATGTACAGTCAAATTTAGATACGGCAGTGAGTTGTTGTTGTTGTCTTGGTAACCCCAGAGCCTCCCGTGACCATCGACAAGCTGATGGACGACTATCATGTGGTGGTGGGCGAAAGGGTGGAGTTTGAGATAGAAGTGTCTGAAGAGGGCGCTCATGTCATGTGGTCAGTACACATTGCTAGTTCTTTCTCTCTCTCTCTCTCTCTCTCTCTCTCTCTCTCTCTCTCTCTCTCTCTCTTTATATATATATCTCTCTATCTCTATCTCTCTCCCTCTCCCCCCTCTCTCTCTTTCGTTCTCTCTCTCTCTCTCTCTCTCTCTCTCTCTCTCTCTCTCTCTCTCTCTCTCTCTCTCTCTGCTCTAACACTAGTAAACATGCATCCAAATGATGTCAGAACATTAGACGTCTGGCTCTAGATAACCAACCTAACGAATGTTTGATGCGCTAAAATAATC
This sequence comes from Forbesichthys papilliferus, assembly GCA_025399855.1. Taxonomy (NCBI): domain Eukaryota; kingdom Metazoa; phylum Chordata; class Actinopteri; order Percopsiformes; family Amblyopsidae; genus Forbesichthys; species Forbesichthys papilliferus. Next base: position 8,681 of record JAODOY010032330.1, on the reverse strand, counting down.
CTGCAACTTTCCCAACCACTGATCTAAGATCCCGTCAATGCTAGTAGTGTTGCCCAACTAGAACATCTGTATTTGGATTCCACATATTGGACTTACACTTAAAAGTACAGTCAGCTATTGCAAGCTAATACACTTTTTATCTCTTCGCATTTAGCTAGCTTACTGTTCTCTACATTACTTGTTAAATAGGTACATAAACAAAGTGGCAAACCCCGCTCACAACAACAAAGCCTAGTACTACACTTTGCTTCACAATGTGTTTCAATGTGTGTGAGGCGGCGCTGCCGAGGGATATTGTTTTGATTTGAGCTCGAAGTTAGCAAGCGTTCTCGATAATAACTAAACCTGCCTTTATCACCATTCCTCTTCAGGTTCTTTGAGGATCAAGAACTTTTTAAAGACACAAATCCATCCAAGTACCGCTTTAAGAAGGATGGCAAGAAGCACACGCTCACCATCCTGGAGGCGACACTGGACGATATTGGAATGTACCATGCCTGGACCAACGGGGGTCATACCAAGGGAGAGTTGGAGGTGGAAGGTACCATTATCTTTGAGTTTGTTTTCTTTGTGGATTTTGTTGGTTAGGATTGTGTATTGATAGAAATCTCTTACCATGTAAATTATTTATTGTCATATGCAGTATTTATTTATTTATTTATGTATTTATTATAAGGATGATGCAATTGCATTGTTCCAATTTATTGTATATGTTGCAGAGTTTATAGCTAATTTACAATTAACTAACTATACTATATAACTGAAATATAAAATATACAGTATATCATTCCATATCATAGAACTATACACCACTAATAAATAAATACAATAAAATACTCATATCACAATACACATATCACAACAAACATATCGTGCAATACACATTAGTACTTTACAAGTTACTTTAATTAAAGGTATCTTTTATTTACTAAAAAAGTTGAAACTACTGAAACTATGAATGGACAAATATGACCTTTAAGAGGTGTCTGTGCCTGACCTCTGACCTGCTGTGTCTCCTTCAGAGAAGGAACTGGAAGTGCTGCAGGACATTGCTGACCTGACGGTCAAGGCCTCCGACCAGGCCATGTTCAAGTGTGAGGTGTCCGATGAGAAGGTGACCGGGAAGTGGCTTAAAGACGGCGTGGAGGTCATAGCAAGTAACCGCATCAAAATGACTCACACGGGAAGGTACAGTAGGACAAGAGCTTGAAGTAGCTCTATACACGTTTTAAACCAGTGTGACCATTATAGATAAATATGTCATGAATAAATGTGTTATTATGACACCTTGTGGTGTGTGGTGATTGCCATATCAAGTCATTTTGTGAATTGCATTTCCATTACAGTTACTTTAGGTGAAACAATAAAGGTACACCTTCAGGCATGATGATGTCAGAGGGCACCAGTGATGTCAGAAGGCATGATGATGTCAGAGGGCACCAGTGATGTCAGCAGGCACCAAACAGACCAATAGCTAGTTGCAGCTGCCAGGGTGTCTAACGTTAACAAGGGCAATCACCACGCTTCTTAACTCAGTTCAACAGCATACGTGATGTGGGTCTGTGCTTGTTCAGGTTTCATCGCCTGGTTATTGACGACGTGACGCCAGAAGATGCAGGAGATTACACGTTCATTCCTGATGGATACGCTTTGTCTCTGTCTGCCAAGCTTAACTTTCTGGGTGAGGAAGATGCTAGGATTCAAATCAATTGAAAACATAGCGTTCGTGTGGTATTCATTTATTTATCTATTTTTATTTACTTGATCTAATCTATTTATACTACCATTTCAATTGAGCCTATATGTTTTTAACATTTATTTCTCCCTTTTATCATCAGAAATCAAGATTGACTACGTTCCCAGACAAGGTATGTATCCTTAATAAAAATGTCTTCTTAACCTTAACCTGTGCCTTCATCCGGGTGTGTCTCTGATGGGTGCCATGTCTGCAGACCCTCCTAAGATCCACCTGGACACCACGGGCAACATGGTCTCTCAGAACACCATCATCGTGGTGGCCGGCAACAAGCTCCGCCTGGACGTGGAGATCAGTGGCGAGCCGCCTCCAACTGTCGTCTGGACCAAAGGAGACATGGTGAGGATCTGGCTGCAACAAATACCAGGATAGTTGGAGATCGAGCATAACGATAGTTCAGGCAGGTCACAAAGTCCCGACCACGCTTAATCTAAATTGTCCGATGATCGCAATTATCTTATTGCCATCTGATCTCAGTGTCCAGATTGCTCAGCGGATTACAGCACAGCATGCGATTGGTTAAACTAGTCAGGGGCGCTTATTTAAATGTCCTTAGCCTGCACCCCCCATTGACCTCATTCTTATTTTCCACTGACGTCACGCTCAGGGCGGCAGATCGACAGGGAAACCCTCGAAGGTCAGCTTATTTCAGATACTATCAGCTGTTATCAGAATTATCCGAATTTTCCCAACCTGAGCGTGACGTCGGAGGAAGATGGCTGCATTTCTTTTTTATTCATTCTCGTACTCTGGTCATGTCTCGGACAAAGTTGATTCGTCTGTCTTAAAAATTAGTGTTCGAATGATACGAAGATGTTTGGCTTGTGACAAATGGGTTCAATATCTTCTTACGGGATCACACTGTTTACGTTCACTCAATTGGAATCAGTAGACACGGGCCTTGCCACCCTAAATTGAAGCGTCTTGGTTGGCCAGTCTCACCGTCACTTCTTGTCTCCCAGCCGGTCACTGAGAGCGAGGGGCGTGTGCGTGTGGAGGCCAGGAAGGACCTGAGCTGCTTCGTCATAGAGGGGGCGGAGCGAGAAGACGAGGGCAACTACACCATCTGTGTGACCAACCCCGCCGGGGAGGACAAGGCCATGCTGTTTGTCAAGATCGTGGGTGCGTTGGGCCGGTTTCTCCTACAGCTTTAGAACTATTTGCAGTTTTTAATTGAAATATTTTAATTTGAACAATAATTACAGATTATTATTATTATTATTACTATTATTATTATTGTTTAATTTATATACATTTAACAATCTATAGCACCTCCAAATAAATGTAGTTTTAATTTTACTATATATATTTTGCTATTATTTGTATTACTTATGTATGTATACACATAAGTAATAATAATAATAATAATAATGATAATAATAATAATAATAATAATATGTGTTGTTCTTTCCCTGTCACAATATTTGAACTATAAAGAAATATTATTTTTTAACTTAATGTATATAATTAATTCAGTATTAATATACTGTACTAATACAGTACATACTCTGTGTAAACTATTTTAATATGAAGAGATACTATTTATTAACTTAATGTATATAATTAATTCAGTATTAATGTAATACACTACATACTGTATGTGGCTCTTGCCCTTGCCAGATGTGCCCGACCCCCCCCAGCACGTTAAATGTACCAACGTGGGAGAGGACTGTGCCACCATCATCTGGGAAGCACCTAAATTTGATGGAGGTGTACCAGTCAAAGGTGAGGGCTGCAAGGTCAAAGCCAAAGGTTAAGTTAGGTCTCAAGGTTGGACATCAGAACTCTATATGTGGTTTTATTGCACATTACTAATAGTCAAATGTAGAGTATTTAAATGTAATTCATGTTTTTATTTTTAGCAAAAACAAACAGAAATTGTATGTTTACTTTGCGTGTGTTTAACAATAATTATACATACATAGTGCATTGGTTGCATGTTTTTATGAGCCAAATTAAATCAAACATGGTGTAGCCATGTCAGTGATAAATATTATAAAGTGGATTCTTGCATATCTTTACTGTATTGCGTTTGAGAGAGTTCAGATGCAAAAACTTTCATTTGAAAAAAAGTTGCAATTTTAAACAGCATTATTTATTAGATATCTATATTTGGGTTCACTACTTCACCTTTATTACAATTAAAATGTTATTTGTCACTGAATAAAAGGTAATATCTTCAAAAAATGTTACTAAATATTTAAATATTGCCAATATAAAAACTATTTCTTAATTTATGTATTGTGTGTACACTCCTTCATTGAAATGCGGGCTAAACCCCCCCCCCCCCCCATAACCGCCGTCAGGCTATCTCATGGAGAGGAAGAAGAAGGGCTCTTCCAGGTGGACGAAGCTCAACTTTGACGTGTACGAATCCACCACGTACGAGGCTAAGAGGATGATCGAGGGTGTTTTCTACGAGATGAGGGTGTTTGCGGTCAACAGCATCGGCCTGTCACAGCCCAGCCCCACCTCCAAACCATTCATGCCCATCGGTGGGTTTCCTGATGGATACTTTATTATTTACACTATTAGCAATTATCTTTGAAGTTATACTGTTTTTGTGTCGCTTCGGATGCTAAAGGCTGTAAATGTAAGTCAGTTAATTACTTGTGTGTGTGTTCTCAGCCCCGACCAGCGAGCCCATTCGGCTGATGGTGCACGACGTGACCGACAGCACCTGCACCCTGAAGTGGCTCGCTCCAGAGAAGATTGGCGCTGGAGGCCTGGATGGATACATCATTGAGTACTGCAAGGAAGGAGGTGCAGTAGTACATTTCGTTGTCTGGTGCTGCGTCACCATAGCAAAGACCAGGTGACCATACTGAGACCCGGGCTGTGTTCACACATGAGCGGTGACAACGCTTGCCGTCCCGCTAGTTTCAACGGACAGAGAGCGAAATCGGGCAGTCTCTCTGGTTTTGAACAAAAACAGATGTTTGTCAACAAATCAGTTGTTTCTAGCATGTCGTATCCCACCCACAAGCTTTCCTATTGGTTTACCTCTATGCTCTTGAGTGGCTTCCCGCGACGGCAACAGAAGAAAAAAATAGTATAGTTGTTTATTCTTTATTTTTAGTCGTCTGTCGTCGAATTTGTGTCCTTCAGATTACTATTAGCTATGTTTTTATCATAATGAACAATATATAAACTAATTTATGACTCATGAGATTAATATGTAAAACATATTACTCCGCTTCTAGGAGCGGAGTAGGAAGCCATCTTTGTCCGGCTTGTTACAACAACCCCCAACCCACCCCATGACCCTGTGACCCCTTGTGGTTGTCGTAGGAACGGAGTGGGTGCAGGCCAACAAGGAGCTGTGTGAGCGGCAAGGTTACGTGGTGCGTAACCTTCCCGTCGGAGAGAAGATCGACTTCCGGGTCATCGCCAAGAATATGGCCGGGTGCAGCCCGCCCGCCAGGCTGTCTCAGCCTGTCACCATCCGGGAGATTGTGGGTGAGTCTCGCCAACCATCTTAGTAAGGTCAAAGTCCTTATAGGCAAGCCTGGCTGCTTGGCAGCCATCTTGGTAAGATCAAAGTCCTTAAAGGCAAGCCTGGCCGCTTGACAGCCATCTTGGTAAGGTCAAAGTCCTTATGGGAAAATCTGTCTAATATGGTGGGCGGAGCTTCGCTTCTCAGGGAGCATTGAAGGGAGAGATTGTTTTTGTTTTTATCATGTTCAAATATACACAAGCTTCTTCCAGAATGACTATACCTTTAAAGGTGCAGTCAGTGATAAAAAAAAAGATATATTTAAGTCAACCTCAAAACAAATGTGTGATAGGATGCTCCCAGTCCCTCATAAGCTCTGCCCCGCATATTGGACACCCACTGCCAAGGATGAGAGTATGTTGTGTGGTGCGGTTTTACGACTGTCATCATGTTGACGATACCTTTCTGTCTCCACCAGAGTTGCCCAAGATCCGTCTTCCTCGCGACCTGAGAACCAAGTACATCAGGAGAGTGGGAGATAAGATCAATCTCGTCATCCCCTTCCAGGTAAGCTGCTCAGTGGTCTCCAGTGTGGTGACCCACGGATGTTAGTCGTCCACAGCACCCTGTGGGATATATGTGATGGTACTCATCTACAGTTTAAATGTCTCTTTGGTCCTATGACATCGCAGCCTGGTGCAATCAGACCCAACCCACGCTCCATTGGGACGTGTTTGCAGTCGCTGCCTCCTACTGGGCGTACTGTAGATCTCTGGTTCGTTTTGAAACTATTGGACAGCATTTAACCAATCGGCGTTGCTACAACTGTTTTGATCACCTCATCTAGCTCTACCGCCATTTCGAAACACGCTCGAATTCAACGTCATCTCACTAACCCACAAGCATCTGTGAAAACGCTAATGCGAACAGGGTTTACAGACAGGCTAAATTATGGACCATCTGAGGGCAAACGTTTCAATTCTTCGTGTGAAATGTGCTTTGCCATGATTCATTTTATTATATGAACAGATAGCATAAGATTGACCTTCCATGTGCTAGTGTGACATCAACGTTAACATGAACAAGTACTTAGTTTTATTGTTCTTTCTAGAGTGTCTGAAAATAGGCTATTTATATTATATTTAAAGGCGCTCTATACCATATTTTAAACATTACTGCATGCGTGTATGTGTGTGTGGCCTGTCGCCAACTAAGCATTTGTTTTGGTCTGAGATGCAGGTGCTCGCTACTGTAGTGCGACATCTAGTGGCAGAAAGTCAAATAGAGCCACTTTAAGGACAGCCCCTCTTCCTGTGTCTCAGGGCAAGCCCAGGCCCGTTGCCACCTGGTACAAGGACGGCAAGCCTGTGGACGAGAAGCAGGTGGGCGTCCGCAACTCCAACGTGGACAGCATCCTGTTCATCCGCAAGGCAGAGAGAGACCACTCCGGGAAGTACGAGCTGGTCCTGCAGATCGAGAACATGGAGGACCGCGCCACCATCGACATCAGGATTGTTGGTGAGATACTTATTGGGACCAAGGCACATTTGCTCAGGACATATTTTTATTCAGACTACTAATGACGTGTTTATTGGGCTGCATTCCTGTGTATGCTTTCCTTTTTACGAGCACCATTTTTAAAACAACGTTATGATATTTAGTAGTAATAGTAGCAAATTAGTAGCAAATTAGTAGTAAATTAGTAATAAATTAGTAGCAAATTAGTAGTAAATTAGTAGCAAATTAGTAGTAAATTAGTAGCAAATTAGTAGCAAATTAGTAGCAAATTGCTTTCAGGTTGACTTGAGTGCAAGTATGTCCTGCTCCCGTTCAGACACATATTTACTTGAGATTTGGGGTTTATGTTTATTTTTTGGTGTGTTTATGTGTATGAATATGTGTGATTATGTAAATGTTTTCGAATGTAAGTGACGTGGTGATTTATTTAACCTCCGACCAATCAGAGAAGCCCGGCCCGCCCATGAAGGTGCGTGTCACGGACGTGTGGGGATTCAACGCTGCCCTGGAGTGGGAACCGCCCAGAGACAACGGCAACTGTGACATCACGGGCTACACCATCCAGAAGGCAGACAAGAAGACGTCGGTGAGAGGGCAATGATACGTAATTTATGTAAAGGTGTAGTCAGTCATTATAAACTAATTCTAAGCTAATACACCTTTTTGTCAAATATCGCCTGGCATCTCTTTGCATTTCGCTTACCGTTCTCTGTGCATGTTGATGAAAGAATCAGATACGTCTACACAGACCTGGCTCCGTTAATAGGAACATAAACAAAGGGTCGAAAGCCACTCACATCAACAAACCCCTCAGAATGCGCTTCAATGTGTGGAGAGGCGCCGCTGATGGGGTGCAGCAAAGGGATATTGTTAGCCAGCGTTCTCTAAAATGAAAAACCTGCCTTTAAATAAATAATTCAAGTAATTTGAATATTTAAACTTAAATTCAACATGTATTTTTATGGGTCCAGGATATTCCAGTTCGTCTGTCCATGTGAACACATTGCATATAGAATCATAGTTCAAAATGACATCCCAATAGTAACCTTCAGAAAAGCAAACTCATTACATATTTACATTGGGATTATATTAGCCAAGCCCCACATCTAGAACGACAAGCGGTTTCAATATTTTAGTGTTGCTACTGAATTTACAATGTAATCGTATAGCAGACACTTTTATCCAGGAGTGATCTAGACCAGACCACACAAGACCCTTTATGCCTCTGCTGGAATGACTGGAATGTAAATTACATTTACAGCATTTCTCCAAAGTAACAAACAGTATCATATTAACCAATAGCTCAGCAGGTCATGCACCAGGCATAATTAGATCATAACATGTATCTATAACATTCTGATCAAATGTATAGATATCAGTTCACATCATAAACAACAAACTAATACATAGTAACATACCGTTCAGTCCTTAAAGTTACACTGGACAAGAGACCAAATAATACAACATGAATGATTTTGGTGAAAGGTTTTGTCATCCAATGTAATTTAGCCTTTTATTAAACTGTCACAAAAGGAACATGTATTTTAGGACAATGTTACAGTATAAACACTGGAAGATTGCTAACTTTGAGCTCAAATCAGAACAGTATCGCTCCGCGGTATTCCGCTGAAAAGCATTGTGAAGCAAAGCGTAGGGCTACGGCTTTGTTGATGTGAGCGGTGTTCGCCACCGCTGTGTGCATCGGCTGTGTGGAAATTTCTGATCATTTTTTTCAACACGCGCAGAGAACAGTAAGATAGCGAAATGCGAGGAGATATTTGGCGCATCGTGGAACCTTGTAACAGTTCCCGGAAGTTAGCGCGAATATTAGAAGCACCTTATAAAATATATTATAAATGTAGATCAGGGGTGCCCAACCCCGGTCCTGGAGAGATACCACCCTGCATGTTTTAGATGTCTCCCTGCTCCAACACACCTGATTCTAATGAATGGCTCGTTATCAGTCTCTGC
>JAODOY010032312.1:10042-21962 GCA_025399855.1 Forbesichthys papilliferus | reverse complement strand
TATATATTATAGTCACAATAAACAAATAAATAAACAGCAGCATCTCCGACCAAAACAAATGCTTAGTGGACAACACACACACACACACACATGCTCCTCTGGTCGGCCCGGCTATGTACAAAGAACAGTGAAGCTCTGATTACAACACACACAGGACTATGATGTCATTCACTGCAAGAACATGGCTCGGCTCATACCTAGGTTTTTCAGCAACAGTTCGGTTTATATCTGTTTTTTTCTTTACATTTTCTTGAGGGGTAAACATTTTGAATTTTTTCTGCCATTTATTAGTTCACTCTGTAGACTATATTGTATATTTATTTCTCTTTTTCTATACTTTTCTGCCACTAGAGCACACTAAGCGCACCAGCTTCTCAGCAAAACATATCTGTGTGCCACACATATGCGGCTATGCTTTTATAACACCACAGAAAAGATTAAATATTATTATTATTATTACACTATATGAGTACATAGAAAACAGTAGTTGTTTGCTGCTATATTCATGTTTAAATTACACACCTTTTTAAATCAATACTTTGGAACACTACAGCTGTGTAATTTCTCAGCAAAATGGCTGTTGGGGCGAGTGTGTGCAGTTCTGTCTTCAGAACAGTTGGTTCATCTAACTATTATTATTGCCTTGGCTTAGAGTAAAGTGTGTTTAGTCACTAAACACACTTTACTCTAAGACAATAGTAATGTGTTCCAGTGTGACAGACTAGCATACAAGCTGTATAGCGATGCAGATGCAGACCAAACTACACTACCTGTCCATCCTTGTACCACTGCAGGGCAGGTGTGGGGATGGCCTGAGCCTCACACTCCAGCGTCAGGCTGTTGTTGACCTTGATCTTGACCTCCTTAGGAGCCAGTCCCGCCCCTTTGATGTCATTCTTGTTGATCTGAGGTGGCACTGCAGTGAGAAAATACCATGGAGGATTACAATCTACACAGACAAATGAGATGACTTCATTTCAAGTTAAAACTTTAACTTTAATTTAGATATATACAGTATATATATATGCACTAGCACCTTCCCACATCAATATGGTACCCAGAAGGATTCACTGTTAACTGTAATAACAAACCATGTGAATCAGCACCACCCACCATAAACCTTGACCTCATAGTTCTTCAGGGTCTCTCCAGCCTCATTGGTGGCCACACAGGTGTATCTTCCAGCATCCTTCTCCTTAGCAGTGAGAATCTGTAGGGTTCGCCCACCTGGAAAATATTTCACAACACTTATTTACAGAGCCACTCTTTTTAATATGATAGTCGCTGGGCTGTCTAGCTACCAGCATATACTCAGTAGCAATATCAGTATCACAGGTACTGTAACACACTGTAGAATGAGTTGATTTGTAATATTGAAATATGATATTATTTTAAGTCAGTCACTGAAAGCAACTGTATTGTGAGGGCAGGTTTATAAAAGGCTATAATAGGCTATAATACAATCCTATTCTAATTCATCCTATGTCCTATCTGTCCTATATGTCCCATCCCAGAGCCATGGAAAGAGTAAGTCGCACCAACGGAAGTTAGAAATTATCACATGGTTCATGTAGACGCAAAACAGTTCCAGGAAGCGATTGGTGGGCAATTTTAATTGATATATACAGATATATAACTTAATTTATTAGTCATTAGTAGTCAATAAAGGCATCGATTTACATCTACAATATAATTTATAGGGTACTTTCTGTATTTGCGGCAAATTTCCTGGGACTGTTTTGAAGATCCATAATCCGCCATTGCTGTGAAAAAACGGTCCATTGGAGTGAACGTTTGTTGACACAACTCTCTCCTTGCATGGCTCTGTCCCATCCTATCTTTTGTATCCTATTATATTATATAATATGTCCTATATTCTATCCTATCTGTCAAATGATATCCTATGGATCTGTCCAATCCCATCCTTCCTATATCCTACATCGTACTACTCTGACCACTGTGTCCTATCCTGAGGAGATATTCCAGTGTGACCTCTGACCTGGCAGGAGCCGCACACTGCGGCTCGACTCAAACGGGGTGCCATCTTTGAGCCAGGTGATGACAGCGGGTGGGTAGGACTGGGCCTCACACACCAGAGAGGTGGGGCTGTTCAGGGTGACGGTCACGTCCTCCGCAGACCCCTCGGGACCCCAGCCAGCGATGGTGGGCGATACTGGCCAGACGGAACACAGCACTGACATGTTGGAACTACCACAGCAGGAAAGTCATAAACAATATATCTGACCTGACCTGAACTCACTTATTCATTTACAATGCAGTTACACAAAAGTTCAGACTCTACAATTATGTTGCCTTGGACAAATAAATAATTGATTTATTGTTCATGACTTATATTATATAAAATATAATAACAAATATATAATATTTTAACACATTTTCTATACATAAATAATGAATGTATTTGCCATGAGAATAAGTGCAGACTACGGTTCCCATGGTGATATTGCCATACAACGCGAATAACAGCATCGGCCATTTAGAGATGTACCCAGGACATTGAGGTTGAAGTGCCTGCTGCGGTGCCCTGCACTGTTGGACGCCAGGCAGCTGTAGCGACCCGTGTGTGACACCTGGGCACCTGATATCTGAAGGACGTGCCCATCAGACGCCACACGGTGGTGTGTACTGGTCTCTATCGTGTGGCCATTCTTCAGCCATCTGATCTCAGGTACAGGATGGCCTAGGTTCATATGGGGACACACCTGTGAGTGTTACCGTAATCGCTCATAATAACACGTGTATGTGCCAGTACATCTGTACTGTACTATCCAGCTACAGTAGAATAGAGTCAAATAATTAGTATCTATCTATCTATTAATTTAGATATACATATATATATTTCTCTCTTTCTTTATTTCTTTCTTTCTTTCTTTCTTTCTTTCTTTCTTTCTTTCTTTCTTTCTCAGTATTTCAGTTACACATTTCATGCTGTAGATGAAATGTGTAACTTTAACACGCAGGTGTGTGTGAGCGAGAGTGAGTATTTTTGTGCGTGTGTGTGTGCAGTAGCAAACAAAAAGCAGTATGTGAAAATGAAAGTTCTCCGATTTACGAAAATATCAAGTATTGGGGAAGAACAAAGATGTCAAATGAAAAAAGAGTTGTCCTCTTTGAGTGTGCAACACACACAATGTGGCATCCCAAAGGATTGTCTTGGTTTTACATACAGTACAAATACAAACATACTTTAACGTAAACCGTCATCCAGCACAGCAGAGAAACATACAGATACAGTAATTAAGAGATAACACATACTGTACCTGTGGTCGCACAGGTGAGGGTAATGTTGTGGTCCTCCTTTACTTTAGTGTCAACCACAGTCCCCTCATCCACAATGCTAGGTGGCACTAAAGTAGATATAATAACGTTAATGCAATTAGCGATAAATACGCACACATTAAGAAAAGACTATTGCTTATAATGTCCACTTAGAGAGCCGTACGTGTCTGTTTAGCAAAACATACAGTTCATGATTTCTTCTGTCTGGTTAAAGTAAAACAGCAAAAACATTGTAATGTATAAAATGTATAAAAGTTACCAAGAACGTCCAGGTCAAAGTTCTTCCTCTCCTCCCCGGCACTGTTAGACACAATACAGGTGTATCTCCCAACATCCTCTACTGCAGCATGCATAAAACGTAGGCTCCGCCCCCCTAAAGATTAAACAAGACCATAATTAAACAAAATATATATGACCATTACATTAAAAAACTAAAATCATGACACACACAGAGGCTTTTTCTTTCCAGTGAAAAATATATTCAGTCAAATAATCAGACACACAAATAGCTCCTCAGTAGAGATCCATGTAGACGAATATTTCTTCATAAGGAAACAGCATGATTTTATAGGACCTGCAGTCACCTCGGATATGCATCTCTGTCAATATAAATATGACATTATTAACATTTTCTACTGTGAATTATTTTTGCATTAGGAGAATTTAAGATGTTTTCCATGGACCTTATATGGTAGGCTATGAAATGTGGACAGGTACCAAATGAAATAACTAGCAATAATAACTAGCACATACTACGTCTTTCAGTCATGGAATGTGAGGTCATGTTTTACAACAACCATGATTTAAAGACCATGTTTGTTTTGGACTCATTCAACCTTATTTTACATTACATGTTAAAATAAAGCTGTTTCTGCCTTTTAGAAAAGCTTCTTAAGGAACACATCCTGTTCTGTTACATTGATGGGTTTGGCCCCAGTCGTTTATTTATTTCTTATTACTGTTGATGTATTACAAATGCCTCATTTCTGATCTGACCATGTGTTTTTCATGGACCATTTACTTCCTGGATTGGACACAAATTAAGATGATATTATCAAGACCTTTGCAAATGGTAATACATGTACAGTATAAACAGATTTAAGACAACTGAATACGCTACACATGAATAGTATCAATTTATGACAGTTACAATAATGGCACCGGACTCACTGAGCTGTGTCAGGGCTAGTTGGAGCTCACCTGAGAGAATTCGCACAGAGCTGGTGGCTTTGATTGGCTGTCCATCCCTCAGCCATGTAATGTCAGGAAGTGGTATGCCAGAGGCCTCACACGTCAAAGCCACAGGGCTCTTTAACACCACACTCACATTCTCTGGAAACTGGACCTGACCAATGACACTGGGCGGGACTATATGCAGGATATGACCATACAGACACCATAGAGACAAAAACGGATCAACGAGATTAGACTGGGAATGAAGCAAAGGCACAGGGTCATTAATTGTAATGCGTCATTCACATAATATACTGTAATACTATGTAATTCATGGTATTAAAGCACACATTGCCCAGACTGGGATAGTGTTGTGTGGTGCGGCCTGCACCACTTTGTTTGTGTTCCTATTTACAGAGACAGGGCTCTGTAGAAACAATGGATTTAACACACACATAAAAAATATTATATTAGAATCGCTTAACCCATATTTAAATACATACAGTACAAAATTATTCTAATGTTTCATTCTTAATTTGAAAAGAAACCATTAAATATTTATGTCTTCCATCTGGACAAGGTTGAGCATCACCATGACAATGTCTATGTGCAGCAAATGGCTAGGGCTGGCCCAAAATATTCTATTATTCGTGTATTCGTTCGTTGTGTATGTATTCGATTTAAATATTGGGATTCGAGTATTCGTTTTTTCACATTATGTATGCATGTTTTCCCATTAATCCCTACTGTTTCCATATAAACCCACATGTTGAAATATAATTGCCTGCCCTACACTGTGTCATCAACACAATTTATTGCAATTGGCTGTGTTTGTAAGAAGAGAACAGGGCTATTCATTCAACACACACTGTATTGGCTAATACAGTAGGCATATGCCATTTTGAGCGCAGCAGAAGCTAGGAATCGAAGATTACTTCTGTTATACTTCTTAATTATAGTATTTAAATACTTGTTCGGAAATACCATCAAGTATTCGAAACCTGTAAAATGGTATTCAGGACAGCCCTACCAACCATAAATATCAACATTTTGTAGTGTGAATTACAAAATGGAGGATTTCATCTTTAACTTCGCTGACTCCCATTATGGACCTTGTAAGTGTGGAATAATCTGCACTTAGCTGCTGTACAGACAGACAGACTCCAGTGTTGCATAGCAACCTGTGCCCGGTGCCACATACCGTGCACGCTGACGTCATGCCAGCTGTCGGCCTGGCCCAGCACGTTGACGGCCACACAGGAGTAGCGCCCGGTGTCCGACACCCTGGCGTCTTTAATGAGCAGCAGCCGGCCCTCCTCCAGCACCCTGGCGCGCTGCCCCGCGGCCGGGCGCCCCTCCTTCAGCCACGTGAGTGCCGGGCGGGGCACCCCCTCTGCCACGCACCGCAGGGCAATGTCGCCCCCCCTCGTCACGGCAACGTCTTGGTCCCCGCTGCGTCTGATGGAAGGGCGGACTGAAGTGAGAGAGGTGGGTGAGTGAAGGCACGCTGCCCCAGGACAGACTGAGAGACATCTACTACTGTATACTTACTATCATTATTACTATTCATAACATTATAACTTTTCACATGATATGACCTGTGTGGAAAGGTCAAGCTGGGAATCAAACCTATGAACCTGTGAGTGATGACATTGACTACAGGACACGTTTGAGATATGAGAAAAGCCTGAATGTTCAAATGTTTTTTTACTTTTATTATTTATCTTAATTGTTGTTGCTAACAAAAACAGTGAACAAAACAAAATTATGTCACCACCAAAAAAGAGTGTATATTGCAGTTTTTAATGTAACCCTAATTTGTGGACAAGTAATCTTACTTTTAGACAGAGCTTGGCCTAGTAACATTCGGTACAGACTGTGTGAGTGTTATGGTCATACCATAGACCTGCAGGCTGTACTCTCTGGAGGTGCTGCCAGCAGCGCTGGCTGCAGAGCAGGTGTATGAGGCCGTGTCTGACCGCTCAGCACTGAAGATGTGGAGCTGACGGCCTCCAGACAGAACCCGGACACGCTGGTCGTCCCCCTTCACTTCCACACCTGTGATATATATACAGTATAGAGGTGACCTGGAACTGTTGGGTTGGCTCAGATGCCAACAGAAATAGAGCTGTGTAAACACACACACACACGTACCGCTCCTCCTCCAGGTGAGGCTGGGAGGGGGGATGCCACTAGACTCACACACCAGAGTGATGAGACTTCCCTCAGTCACAGTCAGAGGTGACACCTCCTCAGACCCACGGATACTGGGGGAAACTGTAATAGCAGCAGGGAACCATAAGGAGGCGCTTTTACCACGAGAGTACATGCCAGTCTGTGTGTAGTGGTATTGCATTAGAACAGACCAATACTGCAGTATTCATGTTTACAACTGCCATACAACCCCTACTTGACACGAAAAAGAGACAAACCCACCCCAAACATTAAGGTTGTAGTTCTTCTCTGTCTTGCCAGCAATGTTGGTGGCTTCACAGGTGTACCTGCCAGAGTCCTGCACCAGGGCACTATCAACCTGATCCCCATTTACACATATACATAGAGCAGTTATGTTAGGGTACAGCTGTCACTCAATATTCTAGAATGTAGAACAAATGGTACAGGTCTCGAACACACACAGTACAGGCTTTATCAGTATGTCTGCAGTATGTGGCCTCACCCTGAGCAGACTCCCGTCCTCTGAGACAGTGAGACCAGACTTCCTCCTGAGCAGCGGGCGGCCGTCCTTGACCCAGGACAAGGTGGGCGGGGGGATGGCGTTGCTCTGGCAACGCAGCTCTACAGGAGTGCCCAACATGACTGTGGCGTTCACCTCTTCACCCGTGATGTTTGGTGGCACTGTTACACAGAAGGCAGACACACGGTTTATACAGATACGAAACACACTGTATGAGGCTGTATTCTGTGGAGATAAAGAGTCATTTCATCTGCAAAAATAAACGCTTGAAATATTCCATTACACTGTTGTTTTTATTGGCTATTTAATACATGTTTTTTGACTTTCAGTTGCGTAATGAAATTAGAGCTGTGATTGGTTGAAGGTTTATTTTCTTTTTGACTATCTACGTGTCATTCTAGCTAATGTCGTGTGTTGTAAGATCAGTGAAAAATAGCATTCCCACAATTAATTTGGCTTGCTGGGACAAATAAAATTACCTCAGCGTTAGACACATAAAAAAACGTTTTTTTTTAAATAAATTATATAAATGTTCTATCCAGAGAGGCACACCCATTTTACGACAGTATTCCTGTAAGTAACAGAAAAGCAGCCTTAGTAATATCACATCTAATCGAGTTTGACCACATTTTAATGTAATGTCAGGCTAATACCTTATTAAGTCTACCCCTATGGTCTGGCTTTTGTCTTGAGGCAATAATCACCTGTCAAATTTGGTTTGATCTGAAAATGACTACTGGCTAACATCTATATAATACTGTTAATTGGACCCACGCATACTGGAGCACATGTCCTAGGAGAACGGAAAGGAGTTCAGCCCAGAATTTTCAGGCACAGGAAAGAATGGTAGCAATTACCACCGCAACTCTGCCTCCTTTCTATAGAAGATATCTCCACGTCGTTCTAAAGGTACATTACCACACACATTTTCCCTCCCTAGTAACCCATATTTACATCCAAGCATCTGTAAAGATTAATACCAAAGACTTCCGGTATACTAACTTCATTATACTTGCAAAACAACTTGCTGTTAAACTCAATACAGCTCAACTGACAGGATACACAGTATAACAAGTTAAAGATGTCAGGCCTTACTGGTCAAGTCAACCATACCCATTAGATTGTTAGCGTAAGGGAAGAAAGAACACTGTGAAGATTGTGCCTGAAATAATTCCCATCCTAGAAAGAAACCAAAAATGGAAGTACCGTTAATTGCTTATGTATGTATTGTTTGGTGACTATGAGTCACTTCTGGTTTCTTTGCAGTTTCAAATGCGTCACAAGATATCATATACGAACAAATACTGACCTAAAACGTTTTTTCTTTTACTGAGATATGCCTTTACAAACACGAGTCCATGTAGAAACCAATAACTCACCGTACACCCTCAGGTCAAAGTCACGCTGTTGCTCTCCTCCTGCATTGACAGCCACACAGGAGTACCTGCCTGTGTCACTAACCTGTGCACTGCTCACAGACAGCAGCCGGCCACCAGATGACACCTGCACGCACGCACACACACACACACACACAACTGTACTGTAGGCCACACACGTGTACTGTAACCCAGCGCATTACGTAGAAAGGCGTTAGCTTCACCTGCACCCCTTGTGACACGCTGGTCACAGCGCGGCCATCTTTGAGCCAGGTGAGGCTTGGTGGAGGAATACCGCTGGCTTCACATTCCAGCCTGACTGCCTTGTTGACCACCACTGTGACCAGGCCACCTGGGCTGGAGATGGCAGGGAGAACTGGCAGCCAGAGACAAGCTGTATGTTAACACTCACATACTGCAGTCACACTACAAGCTGTGCTATACTGCACAACGTCTGTCTGTCTGTCTGTCTGTCTGTCTAACTTTATATGTCAGTGTTAATTATTAGACATGACTAAGAAATGTCTAATGCTGTCAGGACTATACATCTGCAGTATATACTGTAAGTATGCAGTATGTGTCAGTCTTATGTCCAATTTAAGAAATGCGGAATACCGCCTGTATTACCATAAACTATTTCCTGTGCGTCACTATCGGGCTCTAGGGGTTTAAAAGCCCTACTAAGCATTTGGAGTGCAACTGTGTTTGTAAGTCTCTGTCTGCACATGGGCACAGACCCAGAACATTCCTTCACACATCAAGCAACAATTACGTTCAATGAGCACAACATCTGTGTAAGTATTTGCTGTTGCACGTCTATGGGGCATACATTCTCTGTGTGTAGAAATGGTTGGTCAGTAATTTGTTTGAAAATGGGATACTTTGTGTTACTGGTACTATTACTACAATTTAGCACATGCTAAAGTAAAGTAAACATATTACAGTAAGGAGCAAATATGGGTTAGGCTGGGGATATAGTATGTACTGTATATGACTACTATGACATTACATCTGTATATAAAGATACTATACATATAAACTGTATATAATATACTATATACTGTATATATTGCACTGACCAAACACCTGCACGCTATGTGATATCTCAGCTGTTCCCGCCACATTGATGGCTACACAGCGGTATATCCCAGCATCTGACACTTGGGCTTGTTCTATCTCCAACACCTGGCCATGCTTCAGCACGGTGAGTGCAGATACACCGGTCAGAGGGCGGCCATCTTTGTACCACGTAATCGCTGGAAATAAAAGGGACAGGAATATTTCAACGGCAGAGAACGCATTTGATTGTTCAGTCAGACCAAGATTATAAAACTGCAGTTGGAAAGACTTTCAATAAATGTTGAAATTAGGAATGTATTACCACAATCAGTCAAAATTGACATACAGTTTATAAGATTGAGATGTTATCTTTAATTAATGAAGCTATATGCAGAACATTAGACCAGAAGAGATTAGCAGAACTGTAGTACAAGGATTCATCTGGGATCAGTGTTACTGGTCCCACTGATGGCTAACAGTAAAGTGTGTGTTGTCCACTAGCGTCAGAGGCTGAGCCCTACACAGTACAGGACTAAATTCAGCGGGGTCTTACCAGGCAATGGACTGCCAGTGGCCTTGCACTCCAGCTGGATGGAGAAGCCAGATAGGATGGTATGGTTGGACATCTCTCCAGAACTGGTGATTGTAGGGGGCGCTATGGTGACACACACACACACACACACAAAGAGAAATACAACAGTGTACTGAATGACACGTGGAGGGGGAACAGGGTGGAGAGCAGATCATTTACAGACACATGGACACGCTGTTGCGTGTATCCAATCGTTACCATGGACACTGAGGCGTATGTGCTGTTGTGTCTCCCCAGCTGCATTGGTGGCAACACAGGTGTATCTCCCAGAATCCTCCAGCCTGGCCCTTTTGATCTGCAGCGTTCTGCCAGACGGCTCCAGCTGTAAAGACACGTTACGGACAAACATGACACATTCTGAGGGCTATTACAGCATGACTCCATTACAGTAAACACACTAGAAACACTAAACACTAAGATACGTACAAACTAAATGACATATTGCACAATTGCTGCAGTTTCTCAGGTATTTACTACATTTACCTTTTACATATTTATTTTTACATAAAAATATATACATTTTGTATACAGTTCTATATAATATGGTGCAGCTAAATATATATATTTAACTTACATGTAATATATTTATTTTTTTATTATTTACATAATTGTCTATATACTGTATGTTATATTGTTTTACATTTACAGTTTATTTATACTATTACATTTAAAAACATTTACAGTGGTATCTTTTTTTCATTGATCTTTCTAGAAGGTTCAGCTACAGTAATGGCTGCCCACCTGGAGGTGCTCCTGCGTTGTATCAACAGGCCGTCCATCCTTGAGCCATGTGAGGCCAGGAGCCGGAACCCCCCTGGGTACACACTGCATGCTGACTGCCCGGTGGAGGAGCACCCAGCGCTCCGCAGGGCCTGTGCTACGCAAGCTGGGAGGGACTGGAGGAAGGAGGCAGAGCAGTCAGGAGGAGTGGGCTTGGCCCCTTTACTGAGCATGACTCAGCTAAAAGTGGAGGGCAGGCTGCTATTTACCCCAAGCGGCAGGTCTCCTGTGGCTTGCATTGGGTACAATAACAAAATGCCAAAGCTTATTCTTTGATTATCTATATTATTATGATTACTGTATTTCTTCTTTGCTGTGATAACATTCGCTGTAACCAAACATGTGGACTGTTTTACCGTAGACGAGCACGTTGAACGGTCTCTGGTGCTCTCCTGCCTCGTTGGTGGCCACACAGTGATAGAGAGCCGTGTCGGACACCTGAGCCCTGGAGACCACCAGACGCTGCCCACCGGATGCTACCCGGACCCCCTCACCCCTCCTGAGAGGCTGTCCATCTTTCAACCACCTGGAGAAGAGCAGGGCTTTATCAGGCTCTTGTTTACTGTTTGTTTAGCCATAGTGGGAAAGCTACATCAGTCAAACGTTTTAGAAAAGGTAATGTATACGATGGGCAAACATGCAGTTCAGATACAGCTCAGTGTTTTGTGTGTGTGTGTGTGTGTTTGCATGTGCGTGTGCGTGTGTGCGCGCGTGTGTAGCCTCGTGCAGAGAGTCATGAAGGGGCAGGTGCTCAAAATGTTTAAAAAAAGTGCATCTATCACGCAGGAGCAAATTTGAATTAATTCCAGCTTTACAATGACAATTAATGTATTCTTATCACTATCACCTGGTAGACATTGTACACATTATTATTCAATACTGAGTCTACTTTACCTACACCTGCAATCATTTCTGATTTTAAAATTATGTTATTTCTACTGTTGT